>JAIGNY010003170.1:250000-457500 GCA_020152595.1 Chiridota heheva | reverse complement strand
TCAGATCATTCTGTCATATGCTGTAAACTTGACTTACCTAAAGTAGTTCCCAATAATGGAATTATTTTAACAAGAAGATACAGTGCCATTGATCACTCCCAACTTTCACAAGATTTGTTATCCAATCTTAATCAAATTTCTTTGCAAGAAACAAATGTTGATGACTTTGTAGCTGATTTTGGCACTGCCATTACATCAGCCCTTGATCTGCATGCTCCTGTTATTGAACGCAAAAAGAGTGTCCGTTCGCGCCCTAAATGGTACAACAAATCAGTTGATGATGCCAGGAGAGAACGGCGGCGCTGTGAGCGCAAGTGGCGCAAAAGTAGATCTCTCTCTGACCCATCAACGTATAATGGTTCAAAGCAACATGTAATAATTGTTCTTTTCTCTGCAAAGAAAGAATTCTACATGGAGAAGTTACAGTCTTCCACTCCAAGGGACATGTTTGCCACTGTCAACACACTTCTCAACAATAATTCAAAAATTCTTCCACAGAGTGAATGTCCAATTACACTTGCAAATTACTTTAGTAATTTTTTCCAGAATAAAGTCAAGGACATCAGGCACATGATTAATGACCTACATGTTGACTCACCATCTATTCTGATAGAAAGAAGGTTTCATTTCAATTGTTCACTTGTTTCTGATTTCCAGCCTGTCACTGAAGATAAACTTATGAATATAATCGCGAAGTCACCTTCCAAGACATGTGCTCTTGATATGATTCCAACATGGCTGTTGAAACAACATGTGAAAACTATCCTCCCGAAACTTACAGAAGTTGTGAATGCCTTCTTGGAACATGGTATTTTCCCGAAAGCCTATGGATATGCAATTGTAACTCCCATCATCAAAAAACAATCTTTGGACAAAAATGAACTCAAAAACTACCGCCCAGTCTCAAACATTGCTACAGTTTCAAAATATATTGAAAAAGTTGTAACCAGTAGACTCACTGAACACATCAACAAACACAAACTTTTGAGCCACTACAATCGGCCTACCGAACTTCACACAGTACTGAGTCTGCCCTACTACATGTGCAAGATTATGTTCTTCAAGCGCTCGACCAAAAAGCTATTTTATTTCTTATGTTGGATCTGTCTGCCGCGTTTGATATTGACCACCAAATCATGCTTCGTCGTTTTGAATAGCTTTGGCATTTCTGGCAACGTTTGGATTGGCTATCATCATATTTTAATTGTCGGAATAACTTGTCCATGTTCCTGGAGCTGACTCAACACTGTAAATCTTGAATATGGGGCTCTGTTTTAGGACCTTTGTCATTCACACTTTATACTATCCCAAAGGTGACATATTGCGGAAGCACAAGATCGAGTATCACATATATGCTGATGATATACAGATTTTCTTAGCCTTTAACCCTAAACAGCTAAAGTTCCACTCGATGCTGAATGTGCTTTATTCAAACGGACCTCCTGTGTGCAAGATATCCAACAGTGGATGATTGCAAACAAACTTAAACTTAATGAGGACAAAACAGAGTGTATCATGGCTCTTCATCAAATGCTAGTGAAGCCCTTGAGAACCTCAAGTTTGTATTTGGCAATACTGCATCTCACCAGTCACTTCAGTTAAAAATCTGGTTGCATCCGATAATAGAATGTCAATGGACAACCATGTGAGCAACCAAAACAATTAATTATCACATCACCGAAACATTGGCAAGATTCGTCGGTACATTGACGCCCTCAAACGTCATTATGTTGTTCGATCACCATCCTATCACGTTTGATTCGGTAATTCCCTTTTTGAATGGTATTACCATGAAAAATGTAAATCGCCTACAGAAACTCCAAAATAAAGCTGCTAAGCTTATCTTCAGGAAACGTCGTCGTGATCATGCCTTACCCTTGCTCAGCAAATTGCATTGGCTCCCTGTGTCACAGCAAATTTTATACAAAACATGTCTTATTGTCTACAAATCCCTGATACATCAATCACCTGAATACATATCCAACAGTCTGAAACTTTATACACCAGCACGATCCCTTCGCTCCTCTTCTGAAAACTTCCTGACTGAACCCATAACTAACACCAAAGCTGGTTCTAGGGCTTTTTCAGCTGCAGCACCCCATGTTTGGAACTCTTTGCCTTCACACATTCGCCATGCCAGTTCACTTGGACAGTTCAAAACACGTCTTAAGACTTTTCTTTTTTAATCATGTATTACTTACTGAACTTTGGGGCAGCATTCTGGGCGCTTTGTATCCTATGGAAAAGGCGCCTACTACAAATGAACATGGATGGATGGATGGTGTAAACTGTGATGTCATAACTGCATAAAGGCAGATCCCAAGACCATTCTTATCTTTTTCTATTTAAAAAAAAGCGTTTTTCTTTTACTTGAAGTGCAAAGTTCAACAGTATTGTCCAAGATTGTAAGCCTAAATGCTGTGAAGAAATTTTCCTTTAAAGTCTTTTGCTTGAGTTAACAAACAAAACAAAACATTAAATCAAAATGTGTAACATATGTCTGTTCTTAAGTTCATTACCTTTATACAAATAAGGTTGATATGAGAAAAGACCAAATTCTGCAAATGAGCAGGGCGCCATGGCTTAGTTGGCTAAAGCGACTGTATAGTAAACAGAAGATTCCCAGTTCGAGTCCGGGTGGTGCCTACCCTTTTCTTTTGACTTTTTGCTTTTTAAATTTTTGCATTAATTGCACTAGCTATAACTTCACATTCCCCTGAATAAGATAATTCAACCTTTTCACAATCCTGGTTCAAAGCAACAGCGTCGGTTTATTAACCTTATGGCAATGAACACAAAATGTTCTCGCTCTATTGTCGGTTACACCCACAAGCTTGTCTGAGCTTCCTCGAAGGAGACAGAAATGACCTGGAGAAATGAACGGCAGAAGTTATATTATCACTGCTGTGTCAGTCTTTAATACACTAAACCTGATAAACGTACCAACAACATGCACTGGAACAACAAAGCATGCACTACTGATTGTAATAACTCCCGAATATGAGTAACTCACACAGATCACAGATCATCAAGAAATTCAGGTTTGAAAAATATTCTTGTCTTAAGATATTTACTTCCAATTTTTCATGGTTATATCAAAACACTCAAACAATGATATACTGATATAATGAACGGCTGTTGAGATTCTACAGTCGCGAAACATGAAAATCAAATAAAACCACTCATTTGTTTCCCTGTTTCCAATAAATCCTGAAAACGCACCAGTAACTTCTAGATGTGCGCCGGTAGAAAGGTCACTAATGGTTGTATTAACATGTTTATTTGAAAAATTGAACATATTTTGCATAAAAATCTACTCCAAATGGATTGCAAAAAGCTAACGGCAATCAACTTTCCGTTGACTTCGAACAGAGCGCAGCTCTCGAGAATCAATCGATGATGGCCTGTACGTAGCCATTTTCTTAATAAATAAACATGTTTCCCGATCGGGAAATATCAATATGATTCCCTTTTGGGAGATTGGACCGGACTTTTTACTTATTAGACGGCCCAGTGGCAAGTCTTTGGGGCTGACGTCTTTGTTTTATAATTCACTGATGTTTTGAGTAGATGAAGTTTCATGTTCTTTTCGAGCGGCTTTTTCTTGGAAAATAGAGCAACAGAAAGAAAACTCCTGTTTCTTGAAAATATATGCCCAAGTATTGAAATCAAATGTTCCGCCGGCTGTATTTTAACATTTTCCAATTTTTGTAAACTAACATTTCTTATAATTTCCTTTAGAACAGGACAAATTCATATATTTCAGCTGCACTTCTGGGTCCTAACATAGTTCATTTATACAGTTAAGTTTGATTTACTAAAGGATATTGGCCTAAATGTTCAGGGCTCCATGACTTAGTTGGCTAAAGCGCCTGTCTAGTAAACAAAAGATCACCGGTTCTGATCCGAGTGGTGTACATTTATTTTAACTAAACGGCTTGTATTTAGCTAGAAATTTCAAAATTTACTACAAAATATCTTTAAAATGCATAAATCAAACACCAATTACAAAAAGGCTGATTTATCATCGCTTTCTTTTGTTGATTTTCCAATTTGAAACAAACATGAAAATGTGACAATCCTATCTTAAAGCTTGAAAACAAAATTGAAGAGCCTCAAATATGGGTAACACCCATTTATATCACTCTATATCGATGGTTTAATTTCATATTACCACCATAGAATCATAAATATGGGGTCTGATGTCTGAGAAATTGTTCGATTAAGGTTGTAACATTAATCCAATCACTGTAAACTAATTATTCAATTTACGCGACCAATATTAAAATCATTTTAGTTTTAGACCTTTTGATGATCGAATTAAAACAAAACATTACAAATGATACGTCTTTCCGTAACTTCCTTCATTTCTAAGTAAGATCGATTCAGACATTGTTCAGGGCGCCATGGCTTAGTTGGCTAAAGCGCATGTCTAGTAAACAGGAGGTCCCAGGTTTGAATCCGGGTGTTGTCTACTTATGTTTTCACTGATCATACATGTACTACAATGTAACCAGTGGCATATACTTATCTGGATATTAAAAAAATCATTACGAAATGAATGAACAAAATATCAAATTACATGTTGACTCTCTTGATGATTGCTTTTTTTTCTATAGGTAGGATGGGAAAATGTACCGGAAAGGAGAGCCCACAGTGTAAAGGAATTTGAACAGTCGACAGAAAGGGTGCCGATCCCCCTTTTTTCATTCTTCACTGATTTTTGAGGAGAGTCCAAATTGTCAAAGTAACGTCTTAACCCAACTTATTCGAATCTGCAAGTGGTACATACCTCTGTTTTGACTCATTCTATGTAAACGGACCAGTATTTATCTTTGGAACTGGAAAATCAATTAAAAAAATAAACAAAAGTCAGTTACGTAATGACTGTCTTGTTATAATTGTATTTTTCTTCTCTATTTTCTAAACTTTTAAACAAGCAGGCAAATTGTGACACTCCCATTTTATCTAAACTCATCTGCAGTAAAATTTAAGATCAGTCGGTCAATATGTGACCAGCTCGATAATACTTTATTTTGTTGATAGTATTTGTAAAACAAAAATATCAGTGGTCGTAATTTATAAAAACTACATTAATTGAAATGCAGGCGGTAGGCAACGACCAAACTGGTGCCAGAAAGTCGCTTGCCAAGGCTTTTATTATAAATGCACTGTTTTTATGTCCCTGTGTTTTGATGCCCATGTGGGCTTAAAACATTATTAAAGTAACGTTAACCGGTAACCATCTTATAATCTTAAAGGAAATCCAAAAACAATGTCTGGCCTCAAAAACGTCAAAATTGGTTTCAGAAATTGAAATGAAAATTATAATGAATGTGAATCTTGTACCTGAAAGGACCTTGGAAACCATTTAGAACGTAGATAATTCCATGGAAGCTTTCAGTTAATAGCTCCATGATAATCCTAAAGTGTTTGTAATGCGATACAGAACAAAAGTTAGAAAGATATATTTTGGGGATAAAACTACTTTTGAGGTAGATTGTATTTGAAATAGGAATAAATTAAAATACTAGGAATGCTGGAACTACCAAGGGGTGGAGGTATGCACTTTACATAGTGTTAATATTCTAGTTATTATATAAATACATTATATCACTGTGATAAGATTTCCATGATTGTTTTTCCCATTTCCCACTTTTCGAGTAAGTTCCTTAAAATTGCAAGCACTGCAGAAGATACAGTTTTCTTGATAATTTTACTCGAATGTAACGTGCATATCGCACTGCGCCATCTTTTCTTGGTATAACCTGTCGAACTCTTCATTTTCAGCAACAGTAAGTCTGTGTTTCCACGATCCTATGACTCCTATCAAAAGAAAAACAAAATGTTAAGAAGAATATCGTCATTTTGATATTTATCGACCGTAACATACAATGTTTTTTCAGAACACACCAAGAGGGCCGTAGATCAAAAGACGGAAATGCACAGATTGAATGCATCTTTGGATGTGTGGAGGCAAACTTAGCTAAATTTCTTTGAATATATTAAACAACAAGAAAGTAGCAAAACCTTTCATCACAATCGGGTAATAAAGACTATTTTACACCACATGGAATTTGCAGGCATTAATATGTAACTGATGTAAATTCTTCTGCTAATTTGTGCTGTATTTCAGCACGACTTTGGTATTTTCCTTTGTTCAACCCCTTTGTTTTTTGATTTCCTTTCATATTTCATAAATCTACAAATCTTTAAGATGTAGTAAGTCCAAAACGGAATGAGATAGGATTTTTGCAGCAATTTGTTTCCTTAACAGTCCTGTATCGTAAAAGTGAAAATTTACGGGAATCATTGAAGAGCTTTTAAAAACGGTATTATTACCCCTACCTTTCTGAATAAAGGGCAATTGGCCCATTGCTTTTGTTAACATATTTCCATCTTCTCTTATTTTCTCAATCTCGTCGTAGCTCTTTTTCATTCCTTTGATGCTTGCATGCTCCATCACTCTTGCAACTGCATCTTGGTCAAGAGGATGCTCCAGGAATTTGGATAGATCCGATATTACCTGAGTAAAATCCTAAAACACAAGAATAAAAAAGACTGTACGCGGACGTTCATTGGAAAATTATCCCTTCCCAATTAAGTATTATTTTATTTACATTACCAAATTGTTTAAGTATTATAGAATCATCTCCATGGCAGCAGTCATCATCACCAACATAAGAAAATTCATCATCCATCATCATCATCATCAATCATCATCATCATCATCATCATCATCATCATCATCATCATCATCATCATCATCATCATCATCAGCATCATCATCATCATCAGCAGCAGCAACATCATCAGCATCATCATTGTATCATCATCATTATCATCATCATCATCATTATCATCATCATCATCATTATCATCATCAGCAGCATCATCATCAGCAGCAGCAGCATCAGCAACGGCAACAGCAACAACAGCAGCAGCATTCGTCATCATCATCATCATCATCATCATCTTCATCATTATCATCATCATCATCATCATCATCATCATCATCATCATCATCATCATCATCATCATCATCATCAGCATCATCATCATCATCATCAGCAGCAGCATCATCATCATCATCATCAGCAGCAGCAGCAGCAGCAGCAGCGGTAGCAACAGCAGCAACATCATCATCATCATCATCATCATCATCATCATCATCATCATCATCATAATCATTATCACCATTATCGTTGTAATCTTTATCGTCGATGTAATCATCATCATCAACGTCATCACAACCACCCCATCATCTTCAATATTATCACCTCACCATCAATCCCTTTTATCATTACCACAGCATAGGAAGAATGTTTGCGCTTGACTGCGGCATTTGCACGTAATCCATCAGTCATAATTGTTAATACTAAAATGGGTACGTACTTTTTCATTTTCTCGTACTCGGCTATGAATAAGTTTTCGTTGGCTCGTTGCTTCCCAGTAAGCCGGAACATGATCAAACCAGCTTCCGTGAGATACTGTTAAATTAACAAAGTAATAACAGGATCATTGTACCTTTAAGCAGTTAAGTAAAAATACGAAATTAGAAGTTAGATTGTGACTTCGAAAACTGGAATAATGTTTTCTACCCCTTCTCCCTCATTTCTAAGTGTTAAATGCACTGTGTGAATAATGATAGTTGTTTATTTATTTTTAGCTTGGCCCGGTGTTTGAAAATGTACACAGATTCCGAAAATAGCCTATTGCAAGAAAACATTCAGGAAGAAATCTTTTTAACCTACAAAAACTGAAAATTGCATGGTACACTTAAAAACTGGGGTGGCATATTGAATAGTTAAAGAGTTAAATTAACACCCCACCCGGAACGATATATGACAGTAAGGACAAATGTCGTTCCGGGTGGGTGTTAATTTACCACTACAGATTAAAGAGTGTAGATGGTAAGAAAAGTATTGATGGTTATTTAATGAAAGCAAACAAAATATCTGATTGATGGGACTAAAATCGCTTCAAATATAATATTTCTTTGCATTTCATTGAATCTGACGTCAAAATCGGAGAACTAAGAATTTCATTGCCAAATTACAAACATTTAAAATTTGCCACGGGTTTTAAAATTGTTTAAATTAGTCATGACAAGAAACTGTTCCACTTCAGTGAATATCAGATTGTTCAACCATTATCTTAATTAATCTTTGAAACAAAGTCGACGCCGTACATCTTTAACATCCAAGCAAGCGATTGAAGGATTACTGCAGTTGCCAGAATTGTTGTGAATATTAATCGTAAAATGCACGATGAACATATTATTAGATTGTCTGAATTTTAGACTTACATTCACCACTTAGAAAACCCTGAAACGAATAATTCCAGACCTCTTTATCCTCAGCCATTCCTGCAGTTGTAAAGCGATGGTAGGAACACAAAACATCTTTAGGATTCCTTCTGGTGTAAACAATCTGTGAAGAGTTCAATCGACTACAAATTTGTTAAACCATTATCACAGAGCGAAGTAGGAACTGAATCAAGATTCGCTGGATCCTACCATGCATCTGACTATCCACGACACACCCAAAATTGATCAGACGGGCCCGTGTAAAAGGTGCTAACAGCAAACAGCCATTCATTTTCTACAGTTCTATACGCAAGAAGGTAACATACCGACGACGAGTGAATTACAGTGACGGGGTCGTCGCCTGCGTATTCGGTTATGATAGTAATAATGCTATCAAGAAAAGCTTAATACGACCAGGACGAGAACACAGGTACGACGTACGGACAGACATAACATCGACAACCAAGTCAATGTCCACGGCCTTTGATAACCAGTTGTGGTGCACTGGCATGTTTACCCAACCCAGGCTTGAACCCGTGGTCTGTAGACATGTATGATAACCGGTAAACCACAGTAGGTAGAAAGAAGGTAACCAGTAAAATTCCCATAATTAAAAGATATTTCCGAAATTTTAGAATAAAACTGCCCGAAAATGAATAAATTTTTCAGAAAAGAAGGAAATTTTACAAAAATTCACGTAAAGTTAAAAAAATGTTCCGAAAATTGACCAAAATTTTCCGAAATGAAGGAAATTTCCCGAAAACGTGAGATTTCACGATTAGCAGCAACTTGAACATTGATAGAAAACTTAAGTTTACCAGTGCAATTTTCCCGCTTGTAACCGGGAAATTTTGGGGTCTCACCCCCTTCCAAGGAAACCCCCATACGCCCCTGGTGATCTTTACTAAACTATCAGCGACTTTGGTAACTATCTTAAGTCTAACGAATGATGGCTATCTGTCGTTGAAGACCTTTACAACTTTACAAAATCGGGCACAATAGACAAGCGTAAATTCGTAAGCATTCAATGTCGACGTCATTTCCATAAACTGATAAAGTTACTGTTTAATCTTGTAATGGGATATTTACTGCACCTCCGTTGGCTGGCTAATCAAATGATAGTCATCCAACTCAGCAAGAAGTAAATCCAAAGCATGGAAGTATTGCTGCCTAAAGTACATTGACAGAGGATGAACTTGAAGTGATTTATGGGTCAATTAGATTGATTGCTTTCTTACAATATCTCTTTTTTGACGTGTCAATTTGTTCCAGTAATTTGATCTTCTTATTAAAAATGACTAAATGATACATTTCTAAGTTCATAGTTGGGGCCAAATACCCACTTCTGAAAAGTTGGAGGGGCCATGGCCCCCTGCCCCCCCAACCGCTCCCGGCGCCTATTCGTGCCGCATCCATCACTTTCCGTGTCTACCATACCCAATACTCCATGTTACAGGATAATTTCAGAGGTCTATAGAGCGTGATGAAAAAAAGACTAGCTGAGAAACTACTTGGATAACTTGGATAACTGCTTAGAAAAATACTAGTTCAGAAAGTCTATTGTAGTGATATCACATCCTCACAATTTTGATGCATTTAAAAAAAAAAATTCAAAAAAAATTTACCGAAAATCGAAAACAAATAAACCAAAAGGATGCAAATTTCCAAATATTTACTAAATTTACACAGGAATGAAAGAAATTTCTCATATATTGAAAGAATTTCTCAAACATAGAAGGAAATTTCTCGAAAAATGAAGAAAATTTACCGAAAATCGAAGAAACATTTTCCCCAAAATAAAGGAAATTTTCCGAAAATTGCACGAGAATTAACAGATTAGGGAAAGTTCCCAAAGATTGGAAAAGATTTCGCGATCATTTAATTAAATTTTCCGAAAATTGAAGAGAATTAACGTAAACCGTGAATAAGAAAAAAAACTCATGGTAAAAAAAGTATCATCGGAAAACACTTAGGAATGGGAAGGGAGGCATGACCCCAGCCCCCTTCCCCGTCCTCCGCCCTCCCCCTCCCCCCACCCTAGTATGGGTCCGCCCTATAAATAATACACTTTTTAGCTGTTGAATGCAAACGAATATTGTTTCATCTTGCTGTTAAAACTTCTAAACTTCTGTTTACAAGTTTTTTTTTGACGATGGGTGGGGTGGGGAGGGTTCCTTCAGAATTTAAATAAGTGCATAAAAACTATTACATTGCACTCACCTTCCCTTTTCTGTTTTGCGTTAATTCACGTGGGAGTAGTTTGTAAGGTAAATGAGTGAGAAATATTCTTCTTTTCGTGGTTGGAAGTTCCGCAATAACCTCGTATGACGGCCTCTTAAAATCTGGAGGAAAGGGGAATTCTAAGGCAGTGTTGATCATATCATGTCTGTTAATCTTCTCGGGGTAGCCGTCCGCGAGGATAAGCAGCACAGTTTCCCACATCCAGTGAGTCCCTTAAGAAGACAAACATTAAATTACATTATAGGAAACATGTATAGCATTAAGAATTACAATAGACATTTAAATTACACAACGTAGCTTGGCAAGGTCGCCTGGAATATATTTTATTTTATCATTTTACAATTAGTAACAATGTTTTTTTTACAAGTAACAGAGATTAGAAAAAGTGTTAAGACTTTTATGGCCATGGTTGGCAATTGTAAGTATCAATCCAGGTAATGAATAATACAAACACAACCCTCAACCATGCATACTGCAGCACTCTTAGAACTTAGAGTTCCAGGAAGAACACTAAAGCTTGTCGCCCAGGAAGAACCCTTTTTGGTTCCAAGAAGAGCCCTTTTTTTAAAAGAACAACCAGTATGCAACAACCCCTCCCCCCTCCTTTTACAAAATGCTCATCTATTACTCTTCCCCTGTGCCACGTTACGTGAAGGAACGTCATTTATAATTTAGGTTGTGATCTCAGTTTAAACTTTTTGCAAGAAAGTCTATTGTTTTGCAAATAACGTAATTAATATTTACAAAGCAATTCACTATAAATTGTGAACAATGCTCTTGGCATATATAATCAGTTGTGCAAATAACATCATCAGAAATATTTAATTGTAATGCAAATAAGCTTATTAATACGCATCCCCCCCCCCCACCCTCTTCCTCCCTCAATCATTCCCATCTGAACAGTAGAGTTGTAAGTTGCGATCTCAGGTTAACCACTTCGCAAGTTTAACACTTCTTAAGTGAGTATATTGTTATACAAATAATCTAATTAATATGCACACTTCACCTCACCATTAAAGTGGTCATGACACAAACATATGTATTTTAACTAGTAAACATATTTAGATCAAATGATATACAAAATTGTAACTTTCCTTTCATAATTCCACTTCAAGCGCCATGAAACTGTCAAATGAAAAAAAAAAAAAACACCGAACACACTGTCACTATAAAATAATTTGTACGTCTCTTGACGTCATTGGGGCGTATTCAATCCGATTACGAACCGCTACAGTGTGTAATCCGGCCAGAGAGTGTAGGTTTTCTTCCTTAAAATATGACCAAATTTCATCAATTTTCGCTTAATTATTCCAACATATCGTGGAAATATGTTTTAAGAGATTACTAAGATAAGAATGAACAAATACACATGAAATTAGGTGAAAACTGTGGATCGATTTTATAGCGAGTATTGTTGACTGTTGAGTAAGTATAACGTTCGTAGAAAAGACTGACATAATTACACAGTGAGCATGGTGAGTGTACTGTTGCAGGCCTACGGTAATTTTGTGCGCTGTCAGCAGTTCCAAAGTGACCATGGAAAACTTTTCTGTACTGAAGAACATTATCATACTATTGAGAGGAATGACACTGTAGGAATATAAAGTTCTGACAAGTTTCCGTAGGCCTATGGACAGATAGACTTCCGGGCAAATCCGCAAGAGACATGTAATCAGTGCAATGGACATGTTTCATTTTAGATTGCTTGATTTGGTTTAAAAGCGCCAACGCAATGAATTTATACCTCGCTGTGAATCGTATACGTTTATGTAATATGCTGCAATTATATATTAAAGGCTTTAATCATACAGAAACTGAATTTTTCAAAGGTTTTTTCTTCTTCTTCGATTGTAAGTCATCCCGGGCATATCTGCTTAATATTCATGATATGCGACGTCCGCATTCAACTTACACCAATGAGCCCAGAGATCTGGAAGACTGGCTTGCGCTATCCTTTGAGTTGTTCCTCGACTCCTTTGTGTTCTCGCAATCACTCGTGTGTCCCCTGGTTGTTGTCAGGTTTGTTTTCCGTGTGGCCTTTGGCTCCCCCTTGTCCGTGCTCGTTCCTCGTTCATATGTGTTTGTTTCTACATATTGTGACCTTGTAGCACGGCCTGCAGCTGTGGAGCCAGTCATTAAACTAAAACAGTTCAGTTTCAGTATCTTCTGAGAAAGTGGCTTACGATATCGTTTGGAATTTTAAATTTTTCCAACTTATCAGACAAAAGGAGAAGCAGAAAAGTATCATATTCGGGGTAAAAATATCCAAATCTTTCTTGTGATCTTTAACTGTTTTACATCGCCTTTTTGAAAGAAATCTGCAGTGTGGGGGAGGGGGGGGGACATACATAAGGGATATATCATCTCCACCCAATTTATAACAGTATAAGTCTCGCTTTACGGGTAAATGTATTCCAACTCCTAAGAATGAACACATTTTTTCAAGGAATTTCACTTAATTTAAATAAAAAAATTTTTTTTTACATTTTGAACTAAGTACATCTTTTATTCATATTATTCACGCTAAATCAGTTCTCTAGAAGCAATGATTATCAATAAATCACAATTTAAATCTTATATGTTAAACCGAGCTCATATAGCGTCTGAACTGTGGAAAGTACATAGGAACAGGTAGCACAAACACGCGTTGTTTTGCTAACCAAAATTTATAGTCAAAAGTGGTTTACCCCCTCTATTTTATAGTTATGTTTCAATTCAATTTACCCCCTCTATTGAGAGAGACAAAATGGCACTGTATTTAGTGCATGCTTACCAGAATTTCTGTTTCAAAATCTGTTTAATCAACTGAAAATATTCATAAGTTTTTGTTCAAACCTGCAGAATAAGTAAGTTAAACATTGATATTCTTTACAGTCAAACTCTTATGGTCTCATATAAACTCTAAAGAGAGATATTCCAAACGAAGAACAGTGTTGTAGAGAAAGCACATTTTAAATGGAGATTCACTGATTGTTTGATCATTACTTACACGTTAATGTTCTATATGCATGTATCTGTTAACAACATTGTACAGTCTTAGGTGTCAGTCTGTAATTCATGTATGTTTATTTAATCCACATTTCATGACTAACTTTGTTTACATGTATTATCTAATTCATCTTGGATGTTTGCATGTTTACGTTAAAACATGTACTAACATGAAAAAATATGATGTTGATAAGTTTGACATGTTGAATAACCATGTATTCTCATCTATACTCTATTTCAGATTAAATGAAAAGGAACAAGATTTAAAGAAAGAACTGCATACAATTTAATGTAGGTTTGGCGTATTTTATGAACTCTGAACTTAACGATCCAACAATTTAATTTATTCTGCTAACCAGGGATCAACCGTAACAGCAGTATGACCGAAGAAGAATTGACCTCCCTTAGGAATAAGAGAAGGTCAGCTAAGGGAAAGCTAACCAGGTGTGATAAAGCTGTCCGATACTTACTTGAGGAAAAACGTTCAGCTCGAGAAATACAGGAGGCCTTCAGTCAGTATCAAATTGCGTATGATGATGTGTGCAAATAGCATGAGAATTACACAGATGTAATTAAAACTGATGAAGATTTTGAAAGGGAAGAAAGCTGGATAGATGAATGTCAGCAGTTGTTTTTGAAGTTAAAGGTTGAAGTTACTGATCATGTTAAAGGAGATGAAAACCAAGAGGAAAAGTTACAGGAGAATAATAAAAATGATGGTGAGAAAAAGGATGAGAGTGAGGAAAGTAATATCATCGAGCAGGAGGCCCAAAATACTGCGGAAGAAAGGCTCAAAGATCACGAAGAGCATTATGATATTGAAAGGAAAGGAAAACCAGAGGTTTCGACCTTGAAATTTCAAACGGAGAGACCCAAGCTTCCAAAGTTTAATGGGGATATTCGAGATTATCATATATTCAAGTCAGATTTTAAACACATGGTATCAGAAAGCCACAGTAAGAGAGATGCAATAACTTTGTTAAGGACATGTCTCGTTGGCAAACCGTATGAGATGATTCGTGGCATCGGGGCTGACTATGACGCGGCGTGGGAATATCTGGAATCGGTGTATGGCGACCCAAGGTTTATTGCTGATGCTATAGTGAATGATGTAAACAGATTCCGACCCTTAAAGGAAAACGAGGACACAAGATTTTGTGAGTTTGTACACCTCATAAGGAGAAGCTTCAATACTTTGAAGGAAGTGGATAGACCACACGATATGGATAACAGTCAAATACTGGCTTTAATTGAACGGAAATTGCACATCGATGACAGAAAGGTTTGGTTCAGGTACTTGGAAAGAGAGTCAGAACAAGCAAGCATGTCAGTATTAATAGACTGGCTGACAAGTGAAATGAAATCAAGAATGAGGGCAGCGCTCCAGTTCGAAGTGAGGATTCAGAGCAGTATCATCAGTGCACGTTGTAACGACTGAAAACAACAATTTTCAGAAATGTTGGATTTGCAAATCTTCAACCCATTGGATAGACCAGTGCCGCACCCTCATAGCGATGCATCCATCTCAGAGAATCAAGCACATAAAGGAAAACCATGGTTGTTTCAGCTGTTTGAAAAAGGCAGGCAGGAACCATCAGATGTCCACATGTAAACGGAGGAGAAGGTGTTCGGAGCTTGTGAATGGTACACAATGTGGTCAATTTCATCATACATTGTTGCATTTGCCGTCAATTGTTCATGGCAGCATTGGAGTGGCTACAAACACGACTAATGAGGCATTACTACCTATCATAGAAGTTCAGTTGGCAGGTCCGAAAGGCAATGCTTTCAAGGGTAATGTCCTGTTAGACTCCGGTGCTCAAATTAGCCTTATCAGATCATCTGTGGCAGAAAAGTTGAACTTGAAGGGAAAAGATACAAATATAGTGATAACCAAGATTGGTGGTGAACAGGAAGAAATTCAAACCAAACAGTATAAAGTGAAAATCCGACCAACGACGTCAAACAAACGTTTCACAGTTACAGCGATAGGCTTGCCCTGCATTAGTGAAGCTACCCTGAAGTTCGAATCAGCAACTTGCATCAGTTTGGGTTAAAGCACGATGAAGTCAACAGAGGCAGTGGACCAATAGATTTGCTAATCGGCATAGATCATGCTAACTTACATTGTGGACCCATACGGCAAGTGGGAAATCTTGTAGCTAGGCAGTCTCCACTTGGATGGCTTATTTTCGGTTCTTCGTCCGACCAACATGTCTCAACAAGCACAGTTCTTCATGTGAAATTAACCAGCCCAATCGATCTGACAGACTTTTGGACTACTGAAAGTATGGGCGTACATCAGGACTCAAACTCCCTCATTCCTAATAGATTATCAAAGATGGAAGAGACGGAAGCAAAGATTATCAGTGACTCTTGCACAAAGGTAGGAAAACAATGGCTTATCCCATATCCGTGGAGGAAAGATGCCAATCAACTCCCAGACAACAGAATTCAAGCAGACAAGTACCTTCATGCGATGGAAAGACGACTCCTTAAGAATCATGAGAATGCCTGTGCATATTCAAAAGAAATGAACGAAATGGTGCAGATGAAGTTTGCACGCAAGTTGTCTGATGAAGAAGTGAGAGACTACTCAGGACCTGTTCATTACATACCCCACCACGCTGTGATTAGACCGAGAAGAAAAGCACACCCGTCAGAATAGTGTTTAACTCTTCCTCGTCGTTCCAGGGTCACTGCTTAAACGATTACTGGCATAAAGGACCAGATTTGTTGAACAATCTGCTTGGTGTACTTTTAAGGTTCCGGGAACATAAGGTGGCGGCTTGCGGTGACATTTCAAAAATGTACCATCGGATTCTCATTCCAGAGAGAGATCAGCATGTACATCGCTATTTGTGGAGAGATCTTCAAGTAGACAGAAAACCAGATGTCTATATCAAGACTGTCCTTACATTTGGAGACAAACCTGCCCCGGCCATGGCGCAGATTGCCTTACTAAAGACAGCAGCTGAAGGAGCTTTAAAATATCCAGGAGCATCAGAGATATTGAAGAACAATACTTACATGGATGACATATGTATGTCGACATCAAGTGTAGAAGAAGCAAGAAAACTCACAAGTAACATTGATGAAGTGCTAAGTGAAGGTGGTTTCAAAGTAAAAGGATGGATTAGCAACAGAGAACTGCATGATAATGAGATCAGCACAAGAGAGGAGACAAAGGTACCGATGAATGACACAGCAACTGAAAAGGTACTAGGATTGGTGTGGAATCACCAGGAAGACACCTTGTCATATGATATGAAACTGAAAATTGGTGTCAGTGAGACCCAAAGATTGACAAAACGCAAGATTTTCAGTCAGGTTGCACAGATCTTCGACCCCATTGGGTTTGCTGCTGCGCTCGTCATCAAAGCAAAAATTGGTTTGCAAAATCTGTGGCTGAAAGGATTAGACTGGGACACTCCAATATCAGAACAAGAGGAAGTGATGTGGAATGATTTCTTTCAAGACATGAAAGGTCTGAACAATTCTACTTTCGAGAGAAGTGTGACCCCACCAGATGCTGTTCAACGGCCAGTATTATGCATTTTCTGTGACGCCTCAGAACATGCATTTGGAGCATGTGCATACTTGAGATGGCAGACTAGTGATGGTTACAAAGTGCGCTTCCTTGCAGCAAAGTCAAGAGTTGCTCCACTTAAGCGACTCACGATTCCGCGACTAGAGCTCCAGGCAGCAGTATTGGCAGCAAGATTGAACAATACAATCAGACACGAATTAAGCTTGGACATAGAGAAATCTATTTTCTTCACCGACAGTACAATAACCCTGGCCTGGATAAGAGGTAATTCGCGATGGTTCAAACCATTTGTCTCAGCCAGAGTAAGCGCAATCCAAAGTTTGACTGAAGTTTCGGATTGGCATCACATACCAGGAGAGCTGAATGTTGCCGACGACGTTTCAAGAGGAATTTCATGTGACAAATTGGCAGGACGCTGGAAACAAGGACCAGATTTCTTGACAAATCCTGAAGAAGAATGGCCAATCGCAACTACTGTATCAAATTCTGCTACTGACCAAGACGAAATCAACTTTGAGAAACGCAAAGGTCCACAAGTCTTCCTTCTACAAACCACAGGTGCAATTAATTGCAGCAAGTTTTCCAGTTGGAAAACATTGATAAGAGTTACAGCATACGTGCTCAGATTTGTGAAGATTCTGAACATACGATGTGGAAAGCTGCCGAAAGACCGACAACATAACAAAGGAAAGATACTTACGGCCAGAGAATTAGAAGCTGCAGAGATTCACTGGATAAAGGATGCACAAAAATGTCTGCATGAACCAAATAGCAAAGGGACTTACAAAACCCTCAGCACCTATCTGGACAAAGATGTAATTCGTGTAGGAGGACGAGTGAGACGTGACCTGGCCTTATATGAAGTCGTCCATCCATTTCTGCTTCCCCAAAGACATCACATTTCGATGCTAATTACAAGACACTTTCACAATCAAGGTCACAATGGTGTTGCCTACACTACAGCAAGAATAAGAGAAAGATTCTGGATTCTTGGACTCCATAAACTGTCCAAGACAGTGAAATTCCGATGTGTGACCTGCCGAACTATGAATCCTAAACCAGAATATCAAAGAATGGCTGACTTACCACCAGAAAGGCTTGCACCCCACACACCACCTTTCCACTTCACGTCTTGTGATTACTTCGGTCCAATCAAAGTCAAGGTTGGAAGGAACAAAACTGCCAAGCACTACGGGGTAATATTTACATGTTTGAATACGAGAGCTGTCCATCTGGATTTAGCAGTTGACCTGTCGACAATGGAATTTCTCCAAACGCTCAGACGATTCTTTGCGTTGAGAGGACAGCCAGCCCAGATCCTTAGTGATAATGGGACACAATTTGTTGGTGCGGAAACGGAATTACGTGCGATGGTTCAGGGCTGGGATGAGAAAAAGCTGAAGGAATATTGTGCTGACAAAAATACAGAATGGAAGTTTACTACTCCGCTAGCTCCTCATCAAAATGGCTGTGCAGAAAGCCTGGTGAAAAGTTGCAAAATGGCATTGAAGAAGGTGATTGGAGAACAAGTACTAACCCCTTTGGAACTGCTCACCTGTTTACAAGAAGTTGCCAATCTGGTAAACCAAAGACCTATCGGGAGGATACCCAACGACCCTGATGATGGAAAGTACCTATCCCCCAATGACATGTTGCTTGGAAGGGCTTCAACCAATGTACCTCAAGGACCCTTTCGGGAAACCCGCAATCCCAGTCACCGTGTAGAATTCGTCCAGAAAATCGTTGATTCGTTCTGGAAACGTTGGATAAGAGACACCCTTCCGTTACTAGTTCCAAGAAGAAAGTGGAATGCTGATAGGCGGAATATTCAGGTCGACGACGTTATTATGATGGTCGTATCGAATTCTGTTAGAGGACACTGGACCATTAAAAGAGTTATTCAAGTATTTCCAGGACGAGACGGTAAAGTCCGAAACATCAGAGTAAAGACACCAACCGGGGAGTATTCTAGACCAGTGACCAAGATAGCTGTGATATATCCAGCTGAGGGATACGAGAACTGTTAACGGAGCAATGAGGATTACTTCCTCATTGGGGGTGGGGGAGGATGTTTTGCTAACCAAAATTTATAGTCAAAAGTGGTTTACCCCCTCTATTTTATAGTTATGTTTCAATTCAATTTACCCCTCTATTGAGAGAGACAAAATGGCACTGTATTTAGTGCATGCTTACCAGAATTTCTGTTTCAAAATCTGTTTAATCAACTGAAAATATTCATAAGTTTTTGTTCAAACCTGCAGAATAAGTAAGTTAAACATTGATATTCTTTACAGTCAAACTCTTATGGTCTCATATAAACTCTAAAGAGAGATATTCCAAACGAAGAACAGTGTTGTAGAGAAAGCACATTTTAAATGGAGATTCACTGATTGTTTGATCATTACTTACACGTTAATGTTCTATATGCATGTATCTGTTAACAACATTGTATAGTCTTAGGTGTCAGTCTGTAATTCATGTATGTTTATTTAATCCACATTTCATGACTAACTTTGTTTACATGTATTATCTAATTCATCTTGGATGTTTGCATGTTTACGTTAAAACATGTACTAACATGACAAAATATGATGTTGATAAGTTTGACATGTTGAATAACCATGTATTCTCATCTATACTCTATTTCAGATTAAATGAAAAGGAACAAGATTTAAAGAAAGAACTGCATACAATTTAATGTAGGTTTGGCGTATTTTATGAACTCTGAACTTAACGATCCACGCGTTGTGGATAACAACCTACGCCAACGACGTCATTGGCACTGATTCAAGAATCCGTGTTTTTTAGCTTCTGGGCTTGGCTTTTGCTGGAATTTTGAACTCAAGTTCGACGTGGTTTTGGGATATATTTACACATGGTTTTCGAGGGAAAGTTATGTTTTTCTCTATCAGTGTATCGAAATATTTGATAGCTATGAATGTGTCGAAATATTTGATAGCATAAAGTCATTTGGCTTGTGTCATGACCACTTTAAGTGTGAACAATGCTCACCATTAATTGTGCACAGAATTGTGCACAGTGCTCTTCACATAAATGATCATTTGTATAAACAAAACATCACACCCACCATAATTTAAAAGATATTATATATACAAATGTTTTCATAGTTATGTAAATAAGCTAATTAGTATGCATCCACAACTCAATCTGTCAATCATGTTCAATTGAACAGTACCAATGCCTTCTACCACTGTGCCAAGTTACATGAATGTGTACCATTCATAGCTTTAAGTTATGAGCTCAGTTTAAGCATTTGTGGAAACCGACGATGACGACAGGATGATCTCTGTCTCTTTTCTGCTTCGCAGACGAGACGAAAATATATGATGACTTAATATGCCTCTCATTTTACAGTTTGCCATTCCCAACGTTATAACATTTAGGGGTGTAAATAATTAAACTTTGGCAGTTAGGTTTTAGATATAAACACTCCCCTCAACCGTAGAGAAATTAGGCCTATTATTAAGTTTAAGTTTAAGTTAATTACACTTATATGGCGCATTAACTAAATAACTTATTCTAATGCGCCCTACAAAATATGCATATAAAGGAAATAAATACAAATGTGTAAATAAGATAAGCATGAAATATAAAGAAAACAAAGAACAAGAAAATTATGGAGAGACTTGAAAGCACAATTATATAACTGAGTCTTAAACAAGGTGTGGAATTGTTTAAGCCATGCTGCTGACTATGCTTAATCATTTGTTCAACAACAGCACGCTCAACTATCTTAGACAAGAAACTAAGATTGCTTACTGGTCGATAGTTATTATATGTTACATCAAGCCCTTGTTTTTTCAGTAATGGTTTGACTACGGCTTCTTTTCCATTGCTTAGGGAATTTCCCTTGTTGCAAAGAAAGATTAACCAGTTTAGTAAGAGTTGAAAGGAAAACATTGATATTCTCCTTTAATAACCAAGTGGGTAGTGGGTCGAGGATGCACTGAGCAGATTTTGCTTTTAGTATCAGATTTTGTACATCCTCCTCTGTCAAGAGCTGAAATGAAGTCCATGTGGGAACATTTCTCCAGAACTCAAAGGGTGTGATCACAACCTCTCTATCCAGCTCATGTCTAATCTTGGCAATTTTTGCAACAATGAACTCGCCAAATTCTGAGGCAAGATGAGAAGCATCATTGTGAGGAGGTAGTGGGGTGATGGGCTTTCGATCAAGCAGAGTATCCATGATTCTAAAAACTTTCTTTTGGTCACCATTTGTTTCAGCAATAACATTAGAGTAGAATTGATGTCTAGCATTATTCAACTCAGTTGTGTAGATGTCACGCTTTTCTTTGTAAGTAATCCAGCTAACATTAGATTTTGAATAGCGCCAAATCTTTTCCGGTTTGCATTTCTCTCTTTTTAGATCCTTAATCTGATCATTGTACCAGGGTATTTTTAAACGAGTTACCAATGTTTTTACATGTTCAGGTGCATGATTGTCGATTACCTGTCTTATACATGAGTCATACATGCATATTGCTTACCAGTTAACCAAAACTAATTATTATAAAAACCAAGTCATATTTGTGAGCTGAAATACCTACCACTTTTGGGAAATGTGGCCACTATAATATCGTCATCACGTATTTCCATTTTCTTTATATTATCCAGGTCAGAAGCTTGGATAAGGAGCGGAAATGGAACGCCGTCATATTTGTGGAGTTCCATAAATCGTTTCCCTATTTCTTCTGGCAAGCCATAGTTTTCTATTATCTTCTTCATGGCGACATCATGGACGTTTTGGTCCATTCTGTAAACTGACAATTTCTTTTTTCTGGAAGTTTTTAAGTAAAACGAAGAATTCTTTGCATAAAAATCATGGTTCAAGTTGATTTACAAGAGCTCTCGCTAGAAAAGAGAGGCCACGTGATATTTGTCATGAGAAGGTTGAAATAACACAGGATTAAACACTGAAAAATTACTTAAGTAGTAATCCGAAATAGATATAGGCCTACACTTTGTTTGAAACTTCACGTCAACACGTCAAAGATTATAAATACCATCAAGTGCACGAAACGTGTGTTAGAACATTATAGAGGTTCCAGAACAATACAAAAATAATAACATTCATATACTTAAACTTGCACAAAAATAGTATTTTCGAGAAACATATTTGTAAAAGTAACATTATCGTGGAGATTGTAGATTTCAAAACCAGAAATGACTCATTCCACAATATTACGTACAAAATAAAGTCCATTCATCGATGAAGACTTCCCGGATCAATTTAATCTCATACATTTGGATAAAACGGCTGAAAAGTGTATGTGATGTTTTATGTTCAGATATTATAATATTATGTTCATTGAATTAGGTGCTGATTAAAAATAGCGTACAAAGTTGCATATAATAAAATCATCATTATATTGCCTGTTAAAATGTAAACTACACAAGATATACATGAGCGTAGTTGTGACGGTCACAATTTAGAGATTTAGCCTATGTTTCATATGCCGTATGCTTAAAATGATAGAGCATAGATAATCAATCTTAATGACTTACCTACAAGAGGAAAGAAGACTATCAGACTATGACTTCATCAATCTCGGGTCTTTGAATGACTTGTGTCTGCCTGCTACTTGTCATAAACGAATCACACCACCACAAAGTCCTTCTGAAAGTCGATAACTTTATTTCGTTTGTATTTTTTGCCTTGCACTTTATGTATGTTTGATACCAATGTTTGCAAAGGATCAGGGTCATAGTCTGCAGGTATGACAATTGCAATATTTAGGCTTGAATGGAAAGGCAATCTTAGAGCTGATGACATATTTGCCGACCAAAAATAGGGCACCATTTGCATTCATTAATATTTGATAATAATTATATTACCATATAAGTACTTATCGACTCATTAAATACTGCAGAATTCTTGCCAGTCTGCAGTTCACGCAAGATATGTTACCAAGCGTACGTATGCATTCAAACGGTAATCAAATGTGAAAGTAATACACGCGCACAATGTTTGTGTACAACTTTTTAACCAGCAACTGCACCTGATTGGTTGTTTAACATATGCTAGCAGTTGATTGGTCGAAGTACTGAAGAAATCACGTTCGGCTGCATGCGAATTGAAAAGGTCTATCATGCTTAGTAAAATACATTTACTACTTACCATTTAACACCTCAACTGTAGTAGGCTATATGATATGTACATGCACTAACTAGTGTTTCTTTATCTCTAACATGCAGCACGCAGAAGTGGAAAAATTGATCATATTTGTGTTTTAACAGCAGACAACGTCCAAATAATCGCGCAAATTACGCATAATAAAATCATTGTTTCAAGTAAAAGTAATTTTCGCAAAAGAAAATGTTTTTGACGTTATTCGGTATTTCTTGTGTGAAAAAATGGGTTTATGACTTTATTCAACTTATTTTACGCGGAAGAAAATATCTAAGCGGTACTCACCTTAATCAGTTCGGTCCACGTTCCCGAACCGGCGATCATCCGATCGACGTAATGCGTGGCGAACGGAATTTAGATATGCAGTCGTTAAAGGTATATAGACAGGTAGCAATCACTTTGCATAAATTGATACAAATGCCCTTACAAACACTCACCACAAACACTTTCTTACAAAATCGATCCCAAAATGTGAAAAATATAGCTTATTTTTAGGTCTCCAAACATATGCTCATTACGTAGGCCTAGTGGTTTTTTCATGACGTAAAGATAGGACAGTACAGCACTAGCGTTATGTGAAAGTTAGTGTACCATACAGTAATACTTACAGCCTAATGTAACATTTGTTCGCCAATACGCGACTTCACACTTTCAGTGATCTTAAGGTCAATCCGGTACAGAAGTTCTGATTACGTGATACCAGAAAGTATGACGTCATTCGGCCTGTTTGTTATAGGCCGAAGGCCGAGTCGAAACTCCTATACCTACAGTGTTAGGAAATCGTGATGCTTTTTTAAGTCATCCACCCATGTTGGTTCCAAGTGAGAGCAGTAGAGAGTCAAGCATTTGAATTATAGAAAATAACAAAGAAATGTGTAAATTAAGTACTCTTCGCAAAATGTTGGATTTAAAATATCAGTAATACGTATTTAATTTTATCGTTACTTTTTGTGCACGTTTAGTTCATTAAATAAATATTTTCATTTGTCATTAATATAACAACTTTGATTTTGACGTAATCCATGGATCAAAAGCGAAAAAAACTGACATACCATATGCCATGCAAACAATGCATGCAAGTACTTTTCGCGATACCGGCACGGGCCGGTACGATACGGTACCGTATATACCATACCGATGCGTTTATTTATTACTCATTGTTTGTCTGAATATGACAGATTGAAACGTTAATCTTAAAGCATTTTTAAGGAATTTCTGCCTAGCCTTATCGATGCCTTTATGCATTACGCTTAGGCCCTAGCCTAGTTGGTGAAGGTCGGCCAACACCGTAGGCCTATTAATGAATAATAATTTAACGTTATCGATGGGTCTAGCCTCATTACGTCCCCGATGTGATGATTATTTTGTCGGCCGTTTAATAAAGGCTAGGCTAGCCAAATGCGTACGTAGTCACACATCTGTGGACCTAGACTGCTTGAGATTTGCAATGTAATATTAACTAAAATGGATTTAGGCCTAGTTACTGAAGCCTACTTTAGGGTCGGGATTTTCGGGTAGTATGAAAAAGGACTGAAGAATTACCAACTTAATCTATTCAAATTCAGACCTAACCCTTAGGCCTACATTCTTACAAGACCAAATGCAAGTTAGAACTTGACTAACAAGAATCTAGGCTATGACTTGCTTCAAACTAGCTGTTCAGACCTAACTTGATTCGCCTGGTGCTTTGTTGTGTATACTGCTTGAATTTTAAACAAAACTTTGTATATAAATCATTAGGAATACTGGAAACCCAAATTTGTGAAATTAATATTATTAACGCCAAACATAAGGTGAAGGCAAATAACTATGTAGGCTACACACTAGCTCTATTACACATGCTTTCGTTGTTACAGTTTAGTTCATTTTGTCAGGAAAAGCTATTAATTCTTATTATCTATCAGTTTATCCTTCAACCCAAGGAATTGGGTAGAATTGCCATGCCTATCTCAAAGCTAGTTATTATACACATCCCTTAGCACGGGTTGACAATGGGATTGCTGTACGAGGACGGCCAGCCATCACCAACGGCAGCCATACTAACACGGCTGGCATCAGTCCGACGGTACTGCGGGGAGTACTATCCCAAACCTATGACGCTGTCTGATGGTGAAGGGGAAAACATTAAATAATCCTATTGTGTGTAGGGTTAAGAAAGTAAAAATTGTAATTAATACAGGAAATACAGATCAATTGATTCAAACAATTGGTACAGGTTACATGAAATGGTGTGTAAATCCAGGTGTTTAAAACAGATCAACATATATTAATCTGCCATAAACTTCTAAAAAAGTATTCGTCTAAATTTTGATGTACATTTATGATACAGGAATTGGGACTTCATTTTGGGGGTAACCAATTTACAGCAGAATAAGTAAAATGCTTTGACATCACAATTTTGATTTAGATTTACTGCAATAGTCACCTGTAGAAATTGTAACTTTAACATCTGACAATCAACTTTCCAAACATTCTTGGCCATCCTGCCATAAGTCCTCCACTTATCATCACTATACAGCTTTAGCTGAAATCAGCAAACTTTGTGAAAATGATGTTAATGTAGGTATAGATATACTACCAGACCACAGTATGTTATTATTCCAAAATATGAGTTTTTGAGCAAGAAGCAAAAATCATCAAAAATGTACAGCCTAATACTATAGACCCTCATGGTTGTCAAGTGTGGCCTATAGTCAATTGAGCTAAGCCTTGCAAAAGACATGTTGAAGTGTTATTTTTCATGACTGTTTAATTCAAACAAAAGCCTGATTTTGATGTTGAATATTTAGTCTTGGAATATGTGTCTCTTTTTGGCTATGCAGACAAATTTCTATGTATGAAATCTAAATATGAAAAGGGTACATAAAAATTACCATTTTATTTCCTCATAACCTGTTAACAGTACACTCCACTGCCCAAGAAAATTATTATTCATGTGCCTGGCTGCCTGGAGTCAAAAAACATTTTGGAGGGTATTGTGTACTACAAAATGACAGGTATTCAGTTCACTAAAATCTGGTACAAAATTAATTTACATTGCAAAAAGTTTCTTACTCTGTAGTACAGTAATGATTTTTAACAATCATACAACATAAAACTTGGAATACTATTGCACTGTAATAATTTGTTCATTGTATACCAAAGCAAAAACAAATGAGAGCAAAACTAAAGATTGCCTATCAAAGAGAAGAGAAATTGCATGCGGCAAAATTTTCAAGTGTAGCTTTTTTTTTATCTTCCCAACTTGAAAGCTTGAGAAACTTTTGCAAACAAATTGAAAGGAACTTAAATAAGTGATACACATAGAATAAAAACATGCATCCATGAATTGGAAGGAATTAGGCTACAATACAACATATAGGCCTATTCCATAGTTTTATGATTATTTTTTAAGTTAAACTTTATGAATTTAGGGCCTGCAATTGTTGGTAAATGAGGTTGAACAGAAATATGTCAATGAAACTGTAAACTTATAGTTTATTAAAATGGAAATAAAAGAAACCAGTGAGCAATTTGATCTATCTCTACCTTGCTAACAAGTTGGCAGTTAATATTCTTTTACCGTGTTTTATACACACCTATTTGCCAGTTGGTCAAGCTAGTTGTTTAGACTTTGTTTGATTGGTATTTTGTTGATGGGCACATGCCAACTATAAAACTAATGAGACCTATATTGGTCTCATGTCCACCCCACCCTAGCTAACAAATGTAATGCTGTATTTCAAGCATGGCCTATCTATCAAGACAGACATTTACTATTTTCTTTTGTTTTTAATTAGCTGACGTTTTCTTTGTTTTTCTATTAGTGATTGTTGACGTTTATTGATACCCATACTGTACAATGTATTCTAATCCAGTAAATGTTGTTAGTGTACACATAATATATGTCTCATAGTAAATGCGCGTGTACAGTGAGTATGTGACTAATAACTTACCCCAACCCACTCTACTATAACAATATTATATATAAATGATCTGGAAACCAACTTTCTTGAGTCTGTGGAAAAATTGAGATGATCTTTCAATAACAAAGAACAGCAAAAGTAAACAGCAAATTGCAACGAAATAAAAAGTAATATTATAAGCTTCAAATGAGCATGTTGTTGCAAATTATAATGAACAAATTGATGAGGAACTTGAAGGCTTGAAGCTTTTTCAAATCAATACCTAACGTTAGGCTATCAAATTGCAAATGGTTTTACACAATGTAGGCCTTGGCCCTATGCCTAAGTAAACTAACGTAACATCACTGTAGCCTGGCTAGCCAACACAATGGCCTATGATTACCCCGGCGAAGCTTTTTGAAAGCAATCAATCGCTACACACATGTCTGAATACAAAAAGTTTTGATAGGCAACTTATTCTTGTTCCTAAATAAAACTGAATTTATTGCCCATTTGTCAGCGTTTACGTCGGTCAGTTAAGGTAAAACTAACGGCGTACCTACGGCGTTAGCTTTAGACTCTTTAGAAACAACTGACACAATTCAGATAACACATTATTTAAGGTCTGCTGAAATTTTTCAATACATTTACTAGTTTTGATCATTTATCCCTTATCAGAAACGTTGCTCTCGTAGTATTTTTCTTGAATTATACTTAGGCCTAGGCCCAAGTTAGTAAGTACGATACATGCAGCATGCCTGTCTACAATGCGCTAAAGTGTTGTCGTCCTGTATATACTGTAAAAAGTTATCGTTGTTTTTGTGTTCTTGTTATAAATAAATTGACGTTAATCTGGATTAAAAAGACAAGTTATGATTAAAACTAATATAAATATAATTGATCTTGGTGTTTAAAAAAATTCAATTTTTATTTTTTAGGTTAAATTTGAAATTTGCCTATTTTTGTTTTATTGTGTCCAATTTTCAATGTATCGACATATTTCTTGGAGCCAACATGGGTGGAGAACGAACCAAAAAGTATCACGCTCTGAGGTATAGGAGTTTCGACTCTCTGCCTATATGAAATATGTTATGGTGTTACGAGATAATTATACACATCATACTTCTTTGAATATGACTCAATAAAATTATACATTGGTTACTTATGATTATACAAGAAATACACTTTACAAGTTTCTTTATGCCTAAAACTTAACAGATATAACACATATTAATGATATTTAAATAAAATCTTCCCTCGATTTGCCGTTATACGGGGAGGAAGTTTTATTGTTGAAATGCTGCTCTTGATATTTCAAAACTTTAAAATGAATTTACGTGGAAATACAAAATATTGCGTCAATTTCGATGTTCAAAGGTTGAAACTGCTAACAATTTGTCTAAATTAAACAAATTTCAAATATTTCATACCTTTAGAGGGCAAATTTTGTTAAAACGCGAAGTGGAATAATTTGGAAACAAACTGAAAACTGCAAACCGCAACATGCGGTTATTGAAATGCCACAGGCACAGAAAATCAGGATGTAGTTTTGTTCAAGGGGCGAGTTTCTGTCATGGTTTACGTCAAGGTTAGAAGACCTTGAATTTGTAGATGACATCGTTCTGACCTGCTCTACCTATCAACATATGCAAACAAAACTAACAAGGCTGAACCAATATGCTGCACAAACTGCAAATTGATAATGATTATCTGAAAGAGACACATACTTACACAAGTTCTTAGTAACAACTGTAAACATACAAGGTGGTGGTGGTGGAGAAGATATTGTTAACATAATTTTTAAAGCAAGAACATCTTTCATGAAATTAAAGAAGATGTGGAGCTGCAATATAAATTCAGTCAAAACAGATGTCAGATTATTTAACTATCGTTAAGTCAGTTCTCTTATACGGTTGTCAGACGTGGAAGACCAACGAGAATAAGGAATTGGATACCTTCATGTTCAAATGCATGAGAGGAATTTTTACGATCAGATGGCCCATATGTTGTTTCAAATGATGTATTATTGATATGTACTTAGCAAAGCAGAATTAGCAACAAATTAAAGGAAATTTCGCAAAAATTGAAAAGAACTTCTCAAATATTAAAGAAATGGTTCCGAAAATTGAAGCAAATTTCACGAAAATAACGGAAAGTTTACGAAAATTGAAGCAAATTTTACAAAAATGAAGGAAATTTTACGTAAATTGAAGGAAATTTCCTGGCAATTGAAGACAACTTCTCAAAACTTGAAGAAAATTTCCCGAAAATGAAGGAAATTGCACGAAAATTTAAGCAAATTTTACAAACATAAAGAAACTTGGCGAAATTTGAAATGAGATTTCCCGAAAATGGAACAAGATTTCCCGAAAATTGAAGATTTCCGGAAATAGAAAGATCCCATTATCTGAATATAGTGTCTGACTCTTAATTTATTACTTATTATTTTAATATATTCAATTCATAGGGATATTTTTCCATGGTCAAAATGCTTACTACTAGGGGAGGAGGGAAGGGGGGGGGGGGAGTGGTTCAATCAAAGGGAATGGAGGGGGCAGATATCCCCACGAAGTGTGTTAAAAAAGGATATGGGGCCTAGGATTACTAAGGTGGATTATTTTCCGGATGCGGAAATCACCACGGGCGGAGGAATACGCTCTGCAGAGTGCTATCATTATAGTTTTCCTTCTGTAATCGGTGTAGACTTTCATACAACAGGTGCAATTATAATATACCAGAAAATCGCAACGTCTTTATAAAGTTTGAAATTTTGACTTGTGACTCAACTTGACTTGAAGAATTGCGACTTGTGACTTGACCTGACTTGCCAGAAAATGACTTGTGACTGACTTTCGAGCAAATGACTTGTTACTTGACTTTCCAACAAGTGACTTGAGACTTGACTTGACTTGCAAATCTATTACTTGCTTACAACTCTGTCTGTCTGTAGTATGAGTTTTTTTTGTTTTCCGCAGAGGCGTAGGAGGTGGGGAGGGGGAAGTGAAAAACTATAACCGTCAATGTGGGTCTTAAAGTTTTAAAAGCAGATAAAAAAAAAAAAAAATCAGCACATTAGATCAGGAACAATATAGCTAAAACTCCTCGATCGCCCAAAAATCACCAAATTCTCTCCTCAAAGCCAAATAAGTTTGTGACAAATATCTATTCTCTCAACCCCATAACTCTTTGGCTGATCATTAACGAATCTACGTGATCGTTTTTCCCCAGAAGAGTTTGCACGGGCGACATCTTTTGTCTGATCTATAGGCAGTGGCGTATTCAGCTTTCGGTACCAAGGGGGAGGCAAATTTATTTTATTAAATTTGATGTTGATATTAATGTCATAATTTGTCTTCAAAATAAAGCATGCATGCAACCGGGAAGTAACTCCCTACGTCTCTGTCCTCCCTAATCTGAAAACGGCCATCAGTGTCTTCTTTAGAGAGCTTAAGTCCCCTCAAAAACGAAACGCTAAACACGCCTCTGAAAGAAAGAGAACAAAGTGATGTATGTTTTAATTGATTTATTAAAAAATAGAATAGATACAATAAATAAAGACGATCTGCAACTTGGTTTTCCTCAAATAGATGAGTCTATGCACGCCGAATTTGACAACCATGCAGGTTCTGTATGGCAGACTACACTTATAAATCTAGTATAACTAACAGACTAACATGCTTCCTAAATTAGATTGGCTTCTTCTAAAAACAAGAGGAAAGAACACCCGTCAACTCACTGTCCTCTTCGGGCCATGTGTTCCATAAGGCTGCAGTGTACTCTCTCCAATGTATCCTCTCTATGGCAACGTGTCTGGCTTCATTCCACGATCTCCACCCTAGCTCCTCTCTTTCCTTCACTACCGTTCTTATCCATGTCGTTCTTGGGCGTCCTAATTTCCTTCTTCAGTTTCACATCGCAAATCTTGTGAGAGTAATATTTGGTATGTGTGGGAATTTTCCTTAATTCTCGTACAATTTTCGGAAATGTTATTTTGGGGCAATTTTTCATTGATGTTTGGTAAATTTCTGTAATTTTGTAGAAATTTCTGTCAATGTTTTGGGAATTTTTCTTCTTCTCGACTTTCCGTACCAATTTTCTTAAATTTTCGGGGAATCTCCGTCAATGTTCGGGGAATTTCTTTCAATTTCGGGCAATATCCCTAATTCTCGGCGTGCAATTTTCGGAAAATCTCCTTCATTTGACCCTTACTCTACCACGCGGCGATATTATCGCCGTTTTGGGTGCCCCGTCTTTGGCCCCGCCTCCCGAGCGCATTTTCAAAAGAGTGCTGGTAGAGTAAGGGTTAATCAACCCGCGACACATGCGCCAACCCGAAAATATAGGCAGCATGATCCCGGTGGGCGGCCCAGCGGGTCACGAAAGCGGAAGGGGCCCGACTCTTCTGCCTGGAAGACAGAGGACCCTTCAATAATCACGCCTTGATTAACCCTTACTCTACCACGCGGCGATATTATCGCCGTTTTGGGTGCCCCGTCTTTGGCCCCGCCTCCCGAGCGCATTTTCAAAAGAGTGCTGGTAGAGTAAGGGTTAAGTTCGGACAATTTTTCTTTGATTCACTTTTGGTTAATTACTTGAATTTTACGGAAATTTCATTCAATGTTATGGGAAGTAACTTACAATATTTAAGAAGTGTCTTTTATTCTTGTGTAATTTTCTTCAATTTTCGGAAAATTCCCTGCATTTTGGGGCAGTTTTTTCCATCTTCAGTAAATTTTCTTTGGTTGTCGGGAAGTTAGCTTCCATGTTTGAGATATCCCTTTCAATATTTGAGAAATTTTATTAATTATCGTGCAATTTTCGGAAAATTTCCTTCATTTTGGGGCCCGAAGAGTTTAGTGAGTGCCTAGCATGGCCCTTTTTAAAGAAATCTGGAGTGGGGCAATACATGCTAAAGGGATATTTTCTCCACACAATTGATCAAGTCTGTGCATTATTTGAATTTTGCATTTACAATTGATCAAGTCTGTGCATTATTTGAATGTTGCATTTTCATACATTTAAAATCCTTTTCCAACAGTAAGTGGATGGCGCAGTGTGTGTAAAATGATTGGCCACGTTTCCCGAAAATTGAAGAAGATTTCCTAATTTAAGAAAACCTATCAAAAATTGAAAACAAATCCTGAAAATGAAGGAAATTTGACAACAATTGAAGGAAATTTTGCCCAAATTGAAGAGAACATCTCAAATATTGAAAAAATTGGTTCCGAAATTTGAAGCAAATTTCACGAAAATGACAGAAATATTATCAAAATTGAAGCAAATTTGACAAAAATGAAGAAGTGTTTACAAAAATTAAAGGAAATTTCCTTAAAATTGAAAACAACTTTTACAAATTTGAAGAAAATTTTCCAAAATTAAATGAAATTGCACGAAAATTAAGCAAATTTGATAAAGATTAATTTATTACTTATTAGCAAACTGCAATTTTTGTTCACTTTTCAAATTTTAAGGATCAAAATAACAGAGGCTCCTTTTGATACGAGGCCCTATAGCTATTAGTAAGCTTTTGCCTCAATCCGTCATCATAGGTGCAGGAACCTGGGGCACTGGGGAACAATTTCCGAAAAATGACAAAAGTGCCCCTTTTGAAAATGAAAAGTGCCCCCCAATTACTGCCAAATGTGCAAGAACTGGTGGAAATTGCGCATTTAAATTTTTCATTTTTATTACAAAAGTGCCCCTTTAAAAATGAAATGCCCCTTAATTACTGATCTAATAGTAGGAAACTGTCAACTTTTGTCAGTTCCATGTACGGCCCGGGGGGAAATCCCATGGGAAAATTCCCCCTTTTTAAAAATGAAGTGCCTCTTTTACTTTACTATCTACAGACAGGGGACAGACATATGCATATGACTTGGGGAAGTGCCCCACATGAAGTCGTGCCCCCCACTATTCGAAAGCTTTCTACACCCTTCTTCGTCACTGCTTCATTTGTTAAACTTTGTACCGTCAGTTTTCATGCCTTTCTTTGTATCTTTGTAAATATTAAAAGTGGAAATTAATCATTAAATAAATATGCACAGATATAGACTTTCGCAGTAATCGTCATTCCTGCAGTCCCAATCATGACACAACACTTTTTTTAAAATACTGTGACTCAGCACTATTTTCCGATTGTAACAAACTTTTTGTAAAAACATTGTGATAAGATGGTTGTGAAATTTCCGGTCCCATCAAGGTGAAACATCCCCTCGGCTCACGAACGACATGGAGAAGAATCGTAGTGAAGGAAAGAGAGGAGCTAGGGTGGAATTCTTGGAATGATTGTAACAAACTTGAAATGATTGTAACAAACTTTTTGTAAACATTGTGATAAGATGGTTGCGAAATTTCCGGTCCCATCAAAGTGGACATCCCCTCTAATCAAGAACGACATGGAGAAGAATGGTAGTGAAGGAAAGAGAGAAGCTAGGGTGGAATTCTTGGAATGAAGCCAGAAACGCTACCAGACATGTGGGACATGGGGTGGGATGCCATGTGGGACATGGGGTGGGATGCCATGTGGGACATGGGGTGGGATGCCATGTGGGACATGGGGTGGGATGCCATGTGGGACATGGGGTGGGATGCCATGTGGGACATGGGGTGGGATGCCATGTGGGACATGGGGTGGGATGCCATGTGGGACATGGGGTGGTATGCCATAAGGGACATGGGGTGGGATGCCATGTGGGACATGGGGTTGGATGCCATGTGGGACATGGGTGGGATGCCATGTGGAACAGGGTAGAATGCCATGTGGAACAGGGTAGAATGCCATGTGGGACATGGTGGGATGCCATGTGGGACATGGTGGGATGCCATGAGTAACACAGAGTGTGACATAGGTTGGAATGCAATGTGTGACATGAGGTAGGATGCCATGTGTGACATAAGGTAAAATGCCATGTGTGACATAGGGTAGGAGGCTATGTGGGACATAGGGTAGGAGGCCATGGGATGTGGGACGTGATGCCATGTGGGACATAAAGTAGGATGTCATTGGGACATTGGGAGGGATACCATGTGGAACATCAGGTGGGAAGCCTCTGATGCGGGACACAGAAAGGGATGCCATGTGGGACAATAGGGAAGGTTGTCATGTGGTACATATGGTTGGATTAATGTGGGACATACATGTAGGATGGGATCCATGTGGGTCATAGCGTGGAATGCCATGTGGGACATATGGTGGAATGCCATGTGGGACATGGTGGAATGCCATGTGAGACACCGTATGGTGGAATGCCATGTGGGAGATATGGTGGAATGCCACGTGGGACAAGGCATGGGATGTCATTCGGGACATGGGATGTGGGACATAGGGTGGAATGCCATGTGGGACATAGGATGGGATGCCCTGTGGGACATATGGTAGAATGCCACGTGGGACATGGGATGTCATGTGGGACATAGGGTGGGATGCCATGTGGAAGATATGGTGGAATGCCATGTGGGACATGGGATGGGATGTCATGTAGGACATGGGGTGGGATGCCATGTGGGACATGGGGTGGGATGCTATGTGTGAAATGGGGTGAGATGCCATATGGTACATGGGATGCTATGTGGGACTTAGTGTGAGATGCCATTTCTATAATTGGCCGGGTCATATAACATGAGTCATTTTGCATGGGCATGCGAACCATAACGGTATTTACCGTTCTAGTCTTAAATTGGAAACTGTATTATATGTAGACACGGGAATGTGTAGGGGAGGTTCAGGTTGGAAAGGCTTAATGATATTCTTTCATTGACAATGGCAAGTTAGGGCCTCTCCTTTCTTTGTTGTTTAATTGTTATAACTAAAAGGTGTCATAGTTATAAAGACTGTTAGCTTTTACATGTTTTATGAGTTACTGCATCGGTGAGGTAACTTTTAACTTTTTTTGTCTTAAAATAATTGGGAAAATTAAAAGATATTTTGAAGCTTGTAGTAAAATGTGAAAATTAACAAATCAAATGAAAATGTGAGTGCCTCTTTCAAAGCTCGAGTAATTTAAAAACATCTGCCCCTATACAATATACTTCCCTTAATAAGCCCATTCTCTATACTAGCTTTGAATATTCGCGCATATTTTCCTCCCGACAGTTCTTTGAAGTATCAGTAAAGAATTGGTTATGATGGACTTAATTTCTTAATTGGTAAGATAAATTGGTAAAAGCAAAGATTTTCTTTCTTGTTCATTTATTCCTACCCAAAATTATTGATTATATAAATTTACATAATTCTATTGTAAAAATGTGTTTTTTCTTTATTAAGTACAATAAAATGTCCGTGCAAGCAAAAATGTTATATATGTCTTCTGTATGACTTTAAATGATGATATGTTTTAAACTTTGTTCAATTAAAAATACATCCAATAAAGAATTAGAAAATTGTACACTAATGTTTAAAGGACTATGGACAGCTGCAGGCAACATGGGCTTAAGTGGCTAAGTATGATTTGAACCATTAAAAATGACAAAATTATATAATTGTTAGTTTTTAGCTGTTATTGTATAATGTGTAACCAAGGAGTAGAAGCTCCTTGGATATAGTAAGAGGAACACATATCATAATCTTGATTAATTTCAGAATGTCTGTTCTAGCTCCATGATGATTCGGGTATGATCCAATGCGGAAAACATTTACCCGAAGTCCGGGTATGATCCAATGCGGAAAACTTTTACCCAAAGCCCAATGCTATTTCCCAAACAACATTGACAAAAGGTTATTCAGGCTAAAGAAAGGTAATGAAGGATCCTTCACATTGATGTTACACCAAGGAGCTGTGTAGAAGCTCCTTGCTATATCACAAATTCTGGACAAAATTTAAAGTTTGAAACTTTGTTTAGTCTTAACTTGAAAACTAAATAAGATTTTTACAAATAATCAGATTTCTATGCTCTTATCTTAAATCTTGTGGTGTCCATACTCCTTTAATGAAAATTGAAACCACAAATATCATTAAATATCTTCTTTATATCATTTTACACTTTTTTTTTATTGTTTAACCACATATTGAAACAATAAATTACGAGTTAAGTCTTTAAATTTGAAAATAACCTAGTAATCAAAGTTGGACATTTGTTTCAATATTGGGAATGTGATATAATAAAGAGGCGAAATCGTCATATGTGCACAATATTTAGAATTCCTCTCAAATTTTTTGATTGGTTGAAATTTTGCTGTGCGATTCGTTGTCTCGTATTGCAAGGTATATAATTATTCAAAACGCGTTAAAGGTCAATGCACGAGTTAGCCCTGTTGGTTACGGCGATCGGAAGCATTTTTTTTTTTTAAATCAACAGTCGTGAGTTCGAGCCCCGGTAGAATCGTTTATTGCGACATTTTCTTTCATGTTCTTTTTTTTTTTCTCAGTAATTTTCATTTGGTGACTATTATTGTAGTATTATAATACTAATATTTCACTTTCGCTTTCTGACAAAAACGCATTGAAAAAAACAAGCAAGTTTCTCGTCACAGTAACGTAATGCGCTGTGTATGTAACTCGGCACACAACGTGGATCGGATCTAGCGTCCACAACCGGAAGTGACGTCAAAATATTGCATCCCCCCACTTTTACCGTATTTTAATGAGACGAGCCTCCCTCTTTAACAGAACTGACAAAAAATTAGTCCTCCCTCTTTAACAGAACTGACAAAAAATGAGTAGTTTTAAATAACGGATTGATATAACCAGATTGACTTTCCTGCCTGTTCATACAATCACAAACATAACAAATTTGCATATCTCCACAAAAATTTCATAAAGCTATAAAGTAGCTTAATTTGAGCAAATTTAGATTGTTTTTAAAACAATAAATTCAGTTGCATCTGCCCATAAACATTTAAGGCAGGCTAAATTGGGACCATACAAAATATGGGATTGGGCATAGACTTATTGGTTTTCAAGTAGTTATATTATTTTCCGTGGCGTTCAACACAAAAAAACAAAAACAAAACATAAAAAACCAAAACAACATAAGCTTTGATTTTTATAATGCGACTTGGAAATACAAATTTTGTACGAGTCTTGCATATGATACATTTGTATACAAAAAAAAAAAGGTAGTAGCTAACGAGTAAACAAAAATATTAATGATAATGCATTTGAAGTGAATACAGAAAAAACAAAAAACTGATGGAACAACTGTCTAACAGTAATGAAAATATAACAATTGTTAACCTTTGCTACAACAAAAACATAACAAGTTTTTTTATTGTTATGTTTTTGTTCCTTTAAAATAACTAAATAGTACAACATATTTCCACCCGCGTGACTTAACAACAACCACAATATGTATCGTTCAAATACAACATGCCATATTGAACATTGTGCTTGTGCTATATAATAATTCATTTTCCCGCCAGTATTTTGAACGGAAGCGCCAGTGTTCGCTCGAATTCCGCAGAATCCACACTGCCGCCAAAAGTGTACATCTAGTTTATATGAAATATAACAAAGAAACAAAATTCGGAAGAAAAAATTCAAAACTCTTTTTACCGTTAAGGAGTTTTCAAGTTAAAAGTTATGTATTATCTCCATATAAACCTCTCTTTAGGAAATGTGGGTCTATTATGGAAAATTTATGGTAAACATAGGCCTCTTTTTGAAAATTAATTTGTATCATCACTACCTAATATATATTTCATTGATGTTTATTTTATGTTTTTTTCAGATGGTAAACTATAAAAAATATATATATAAAAAAAACCCATTACTACATTCTGTTCTACCATAGAATCAGAAGAGAATCCCTTCTAATTCCACGGTTTCTACAACGCTTTGTCATAGGGGCATATCTAGTGGCGCAGCCAGGATTTTCATATTGGGAAGGGGAGGGGATGGGACGGGAAGGGGTTGGGGAGGAGAGGGCGGAGAATTGAAGTGAAACAACCCAATATTTAACGGCGTAGTTGAGGTGACACTTCTATCGCAAAGCGCTCGACTTGTCGGCGTGGGGTCCAGGGGTCCGCTTAAGGGCCCCTGGTGAAGTCGATGGGCGAAGCCCCCAGAAGCTCTCGCAAAATTCGACACTTCAAAGTCAAAGACGTATGTCAAAACGCATAGTACAATTCAAAATCCATGTCAAAGAGACCTACAATTAGTACACCATATACGAAACACAAAATCATGATAACGCATAATGTGGAAATGTAATGTTTTAATGTTTCCCTTTGTACATGGTCACATGTCTCGTCACTCTTATAAAGAAATATGGGTTGCCTTAACAGCTAAAAGAAAGGTTTTCAATAATTTACTACAAACTTGTGTAAATGTTGTCAAACTTTAGAAATAAGCCTGTTTTGTATCCCGTGTACTCTGCTACCCACTTCTCCCTCTATCTGTTTCTCCCACTCTGTGTGTCTTAGTTCATGTATTTAAATAAAAAATCGCACAAATTGTTAATATACTATTACCGAAAAAACTTTTTTTCCTGAGAAAATGCCCTGTTGAAATCTAAAAGCATAGAAACCACATGAAATGTCAAAGCTTGTTGAACCGACGGCAACCATCCTGAACCGATGACTTAAAATCTGAACCGAAGGATTAAAATATTGCGGGGGGGGGGGGTTTTTCCCTCGACCCCCTTCTGGCTACGCCACTGGGCCTATCCAAAATTGCGCACGGACAAAAATGATGGTACAATACATGAAGTCTTTGAGGAATTTGAGCCTATGACATAAGCTAGTCTGATTACAGCCGCTTAATACACAAATGTTTCCATTGTTTTAATTGGATATCAAAGTACTAGGATTTTGGATTACCTTCTTCACTGTTTCAATTGTGGTTTTTTTCTTTTCCAATCCTTTTTCACACCAGCTAAATTTGCTTCACCCATGAAGTAAGTTTTTACTTTTACCGCCACACGCATTAAATAAATAACGCGCAAATATAATTTTGGTGAACATGTTTTTCCTTTTATATTATGATCACCGCTTCCACATGTTATAACACTGTTAATACTTTGCCCACACCGCCCGTTGTTTATTATCAAAAACAACAATAAGCTTACTGTCGAATGAAAATCACTTGTTTAAATTCTCAATTCATGCAACATAAAATTTATCCACACCTTATAAGTTTTAAAAACGAAAAAAGCCACCACCAAGCATTTCCACCACCGACACAAAAAAGTCACTACTATTTCAAAAATGTAACCGTTCACAGCTTACTGCCTCTAAAGATCCACCCTTCACCTAAAAAAGAACATCGTTTAATATATACGACCACTGCCTGTTTCATTTTAAACCACACATCAATCAACGCCGGAAAAAATAGGCCACCGCCTTCATTTCTTTTATACCACCACCTGATATAAACCATCATCGCTGCATAAGAATTCCTCTCTTTCACTACCGTTCTTATCCATGTCGTTCTTGCGCATCCTACTTTCCTTTTGGCGGTCCTCTTTCATTCTTAATACATGCCAGATCCACCTCTATCTTCTCATTTTGACTTCGTTGCTACTTCTCCTTTGCTTAGTAAATCTCAATAATTCATCATTCGAAACAACATATGCAGATCTAGAGATGGGCTTCTAAGGGTTGGAACCACCCCCCCCCCCCTCCTTTCCTCCTCCGAAAAAATTCCAACATTTTTCATTACTCCAATAATAACCAGAACCGAGATCCTTGTAAATTTTCATCAATTTTCGGGAAATTTCTTTCAATCTTTGAAATGTTTGGGAAATTTCCTTAGTTCTCGTGCAATTTTCGGACATTTTATTTTGGGGCAATTTTTCTTGATTTTCGGTAAATTTTCTGGAAATTTCCTTTAATGTTTAGGAATTTTTTTCTTATTTATTTTCCGGACTAATTTTCTTAAATTTTCGGGGAAATTTTTTAAATGTTTGGAAATTTCCTTCAATTTTGGGCACTTTCAATTAATTCTTGTGCAATTTTCGGAAAATTTCTTTTATTTGAGTTCGGACAATTTCTGTTCGACGCTCAGGAAAATAATTGTCAATATTTTGGAAATTTCTTCTTTCTCGTGTAATTTTTTTCAATTTTCTTCATTTTGGGGCAAATTTCTTTTTATGTTTGTGATATACCTATTAATGTTTGGGAACTTTCCTTAATTATCGTGCAATTTTCGGAAAATTTACTTCATTTTAAGCCAACTTTTGTTCTATTTGCGGTAAATTACTTCAATTTTGGGGAAATTTCATTCAATATTTGGGAAATCACTTTCAATATTTGAGAAAATTCTGTCATTCTCCTGTAAGTTTCGGAATTTTCTTCAGTGGATATCTCTTTCAATGTTTATGAAATCGTGTTGATTCTCGTGCAATTTTCTTTATTTTGGGGTCAATTTTTCTTCAACTTTCGGTAAATTTTCATCAATTATCGTGAAATGATGCTAACAGACAATGATTTTGCCAAACTTTCCTTCAATTTTTTGTTAATAGGCCTAATTTCCCAATTTTTTTTCTCCAATCGAAATGCAATAGGGAAGGTGAAATCCTTTCAGGGAGTACGTTTCCTCTGCTGCCGGCGTATAAGACTCTGCACCCTTGTCCCAATATGTTCCATTAATCATGACAAAACTGCTCATAAAACACTTTTTTTTTCCCTTCCTGGTTCTGGGGTTGGAACCACCCCCTCCGAAAAAGTTCCAACATTTTTCACTTTATTTCAATAATAACCAGAACCCGCTCCTTGTGATTCTGCTAGATCCGCCCCTGCCATCTGATCTTCTAAATTCTTCTCATGCATTTGAACATGAAGGTATCCAATTTCTTATTGTTCAGTTGTTAGTCTCATTGGTCTTCCACGTCTCACAACCGTATAAGAGAACTGACTTAACAATCTGATTTTTGTTTTGACTGACTAGATATTGGAGCTTCATATCTTCCTCGACAACACAACAAATGCTATATAAAATCAATAACAATATTGTATTCCCAAACGTAAGAATTAATCCAAGAAATAATCATGATCTGAATTTCCACGTTCGCTATGCTAAAAAGATTATAGCCTATACTCCTTCCATCCTCACACACTAAAAGATTAAGACGCTTTCCCGCCAGATAGCTAGCGTACATGCACTAAGCTGTTAAGTCTAAACTGTTTCAAAGCTAAACTTACTAAACTTGATTTTTTTCCCTCATACTTTTGTTACGCTCGGTTGCCGTTCTTGTCCTCAAAAAGGATTTTTGCCGGTTTAACCTGTAAATTTGTAACGCGCCAATCAGTGAATGTTCATGCAGTGATGTGTTCTATACTAAGTTTCATATAACCTGAGATTTAGATTCAGGTTGCAAGATTACAGTATGTAAGACTTTTAAGTGATCGATAGTGAGCTGATGGAATGGCGCACCCACGCTACAAGAACACCCTTTAAAAAAGGGCTGTCATGGCATTTAACTTTTTGTACTACAGATAATAATAAAGAAAGCTGCGACGTATCTAAGGGAATATTGGGGGCTCAGCCTCCCCCTCACCTCCCAACATTCTGTCGAAGTCATAAATATAAGTGAAATATTAAATGAACCGTGTGTGGCTTTTATTGCAATCGTATTGACTGACTTATCGGTAATTTTGGACGAAACCTTTTACAGTTTGCGACAAAAAACTTCCCATTTTCGATCAAACATCTTTCATTTGGGCGCAAAATCTTCAATATAGCACAAAATTCTGCACTTTGGGATAAAAATCTTCAAGCTTTTAAACAAAAATATCAATTTTGGACCAAAATTTAAGTTAAGGGTCACAATATACAACATAGAACCAAAAACCTTTAGATACGGAGGTGAAGTTCTTATAACATCAGGGCCATGCTCGCATGATTCCCATGATGAATTTTCAAAGCAATACAATTTTAAAATAGGCCATTATCTTTTTGCCGACGCTGATTGGGAAAATTCATGGGGAATTTTTGGGAATTCTCCTTGAATTTACAAGAATTTTTCTTCATTTTCAGAAAATGTTTATCAATTTCTGCGAAATTTTCATTAATTTAAAAGAAATCTCCGTCAATTTTCAAGAAACCTTCTTTATTTTCCGAGAAATTTCCTGCATGTTTGTGAAATCTTCAATTTCCGGGAATTTTTCTTAATTTTCCAGTTAAATTTTTTACTTTCCAGGAAAGCACTGTCAATTTCAAGAAAATTTCAGGAACTGTTGCCAAAATCAAACAAAATTTAAACAAAATTTCAATTTTATTTCACAATCTATCATTAAACTAAAGCATGCATGCAACCGGGAAACCCTTTTCGGGGGTGGCCTCTAACTTCCTACGTGCCTCTGCCAGTCTGTCCTCCCTAATCTAAAACCAGCCCTCAGTCAGTTTCCTCAAAAACGAAAAGTAAAGAAAGATAACAAGGTGACAACTTGTTCATGTTCCGATAGTTTGTTGTGCTACTAATAAACTAAAATCTGTTTATCATAAAGTTCGTTTCGCCACATGGAACGCAAAATCTATGAAACGCCTTGGAAAAACAGCGTCAACATGTGACTTAATTATTGAACATAAACTGGACGTTCTTGCGATCACTGAGAGTTGGTTGACTGGGGATTCTCGTGATAATCGAGCACTTGCTGACATTTCCAATACATTACCAGGCTTTCATGTTTTTCAAAATCCGCGAAAAAATCGTACTGGAGGTGGAATTTGCATTATTCTCCGAAAAGGATTTCATGTCTCACTGAATAAGACAGCTCCATGCTCTTCATATGAACTTATGGATATGACAGTCTCGTCAAACAGACAGCAACCTTTTAGGCTGATTACCATTTACAGACCCCCGCCATCCAAGCGAAATAAAGTGAATAGTGCAACATTTTTTAATGAGTTCACTACATTGTTGGAAGAAATATCAATTGTTCAGTGTCAAGTATTATTCGCTGGTGATTTTAATCTTCATGTGGATGATGAAAACGATCGTGATGGCCGCCGTATGCTTGATATTCTTCAGTCAGTTGGTTTTCAACAACATGTGACTGGCAGTACTCATAATAAGCAGCACACACTAGATTTGATCATCTGTCGTGATATTGATCCTTTTGTATCAAAGATCACAATCATTAATGGTCTTCCATCAGACCATTCAGCAGTTCGGTGTGATCTTGATGTTGCTCGACCAGAAGCGACCAAAACCATCTTGTGTCAACGGAATTTGAAAAGAATTGACCTCGTTGCTTTACGTAAGGATGTGTTAGATTCGCCATTGTTTCAAACGCCTGCTGAAGACCTTGATGCGCTTACAGACCAGTACAACACGGTCTTGCGTAAGATTCTTGACCATCATGCTCCCAAAAAAACAGGAAATCACAAATCGTCCCCACACACCTTGGTATGATGACAGTCTTCGCATCGCTAAACGGAACAAGCGTTCATTTGAGAGGAAATGTAAAAAGTCCGGTTTGGTAATAGACAAACAGATCTTTCAGCAAAGTTGTATTGAATACAAGCGGCTCCTTGACAGTGCCAAACAGAGACATCACCAGTCAGTTATTACCAACTGTGACCAGAGGCAGCTGTTTAAAGTGATCGATAGATTATCAAATGTTCAATCATCTACAACTCTACCATCGAGCAATTCGTCAATAGATCTTGCAAATGCGTTCGGGGCGTTTTTCGAAGAGAAGATTCTTAAGATACGACATTCATTGGACATCGACTCTCCACCTGTTTTTTCTGAAATCATCCACCGGACTTGCAATAGTTCTTTTGCGAATTTCAAGAGCGTCACTGAAAATGAGGTTCGGGAGGTTGTGCAGAAAGCAGCAAAAAAGTCTTGCATACTTGACCCACTGCCAATGACATTGTTTCTTTTCTTACTTGAGGACCTTTTACCGGTTCTTACAAGGATTGTAAATAAGTCTCTATCTTCGGGTAGGTTCCCCAACAGCTACAAAGTTGCTCGTGTAAAGCCTCTAATCAAAAAAACAGTCTCTTGATTGCGAAGTAATGATGAATTATCGACCAATTTCCAATTTACGTTTTGACTCTAAGCTTGTTGAACGGATTGCGGTCTTACAACTTCAGGACTATTTGAGAGAGTTTGGATTACACGCAAATAGGCAGTCGGCGTATAGGCAAGGCTGTAGTACGGAAACAGCGCTTTTGCGGGTGTATAACGACCTTTTGCAGACGATATATAGACAAAGGTGATGAAGCTGTTTTGATCTTACTCGACTTCTCCGCAGCATTCGACACCATTGACCATCAGATGTTAATTGCTCGCCTCGAGGAGCGTTTTGGAATCACCGGAAGGGCTTTGGAGTGGTTTACGTCTTACTTGAAGGATCGCAAACAAGCTGTTAGTGTAAACACAACCCTATCAGATCCGATTCAACTACATTATGGCGTTCCACAAGGATCGGTCGCTGGTCCCGTTATGTTCACAATGTACAGTGCTCCAATTGAAGATATAATAGAGTCAAACGGAATTCAGTGTATGTCATACGCTGACGACACGCAGTTGTACATCCCTATGAAACCATCCGATAGAAACACTTGTATTGCCAAATTGGAAAAAGTCTTGTTGACATAAAAGCTTGGTCCATTAGCAATAAACTTAAACTGAACGATAGCAAGACGGAGATTCTTCATATCACGTCGCGCAATGTCAAATCAAGCAATATTGCTGGCATTCAAGTAAATGGAACTGTAGTGGAACCTGTGCAATCAGCTCGCAATCTCGGTGTCATTTTTGACAAGCAGCTGTGCATGACACAACACGTTAACAACATTTGCAAGAACGCCACACACGCAATCAGATGCATTGGTCGAATCAGACACTATCTTGATAATGACACTACCGAGAAACTAGTACATGCTTATGTGACTTCTAGGTTGGATCAGTGTAATTCCCTTTTATACGGATTGCCTGATATCGAGATCATGAAATTGCAACGAGTCCAACATACCGCCGCCCGACTTGTAACACGCTCGAAAAAGCACGAGAGTATTTCCGAGATTCTGCGAAGACTCCATTGGTTGACCATTCGTCAGAGGATTGCCTTCAAGATTAATCTACTCACCTACAAAGCGCTTCACGCATTGACACCATCATACATATCAGATCTTGTTACACAATATGCCCCATCGCGGTCCTTACGTTCTTCGTCGCAAAACCTTATCAAGCCCCTACATGTCGTTCTCGCACTTCTTATGGAAGACGTTCTTTCATGGAAGCGGCTCACACCGAATGGAACAAACTGCCTTTGCATGTTAAACTTGCGTCTTCAATAATTGTCTTCAAATCCAAACTTAAGACTTTTCTTTTTACACAATGACCGTAGATCTATAATTTTGTATTCTGTATATACCATAATCATTTTTACTCTTTTACACCTATTTCTACATAAATGTTTTTTAAATCTGCATTTCCATTTTAAATTTGCATTCCATTTTAAATATGCATTTCAATTTTAATGTTCGGTACTTTGTAACTTATGAATTTTAAGTTTTTTTGTTTTTTCTCTTTCATTTTTTATTGTATTGTACAGCGCTTTGAGATTCTTCTGAGTTAAAGGCGCTTTATAAGCACCAGCTATTATTATTATTATGTAAGTATTGATTAATTATCATAAAATAAATTAGATACAATAAAAAAAGACGTGATTAATTAGATTGATTCCTGCTAAAACAAGAAGAAAGAACACCCGCTTCCATATGCTATGTAAAATCAACAGATCAATAACAATCGTCGCCATTGATAATGATAACTTAATCCCAAACGTAATAATCAATACAAAAAATAATCATGATATCTGAATTTCCACGTTCCCTATGCTAAAACGAATGTAATTAATCCTTCTTTCCTTATCTATTCAAAAACTAAAAGATTGAAATGCATTTACCGCCAGAACTCCCTACACCAAGACTAAACTGTTTCAAAGCTAAACTTAGCCTACTAAACTTGTTAACTGTTTTTTCTTCCAACTTGTTACGCTCGGTTGTCGTTCATGTCCAGAAGGATTTTTGCCAACTTTACTTGTAAGTTTGCAAACCACCATTGAATGTTCATACACTAATGTGCGCTATGCTTTAAGTTCCCATTACCTTTACCTATTCAGATTGCAAGATTACTTTAGCAGATGGGAAGTGGTGTACGTACCCATTCTAACAATTTCTTAACTGAGCTGTTGAAGTTTCCTGTAAGACTAGCCTCGTTCATTTCAAATTTCAAATAATATTATTATCTTGCAGTATCTATTTGTGACTCTTCAAAAAATACTGTAATAAAAAGTGTAATAAATATTTTCTATCATATTTCTGAAACAGTAAAACATCTAAACGATACCATTCTTCATATCACGTTTTGGACCTGGCTATTAAAATATCGGATTGGCATCAGAACTTTTCGCCTGCATTCCTCAACGTTGCCAATTTACATGATTTTTGCGAATAAAAACAACGCCATAAAATTTCGAATTAGCGTTGCTGAAATTGATTGTAGCGTCGTAACCATTATAATACAATCTTCAATGATTAGCACTTAATTTGAAGTCCATATTCTTTTCATTAAATGAAATTAAAAAAATCAATTAAAAGATGGCGGATTTTGAGCATGGAGTTTAACTTACTAGTCCTTTCGTGCTCTAAGGGCCACAACAGAAAGAAAAAATAAGTAATAAATAAAAACATGAACATCCATGTTCATCTATGTTTGAGATTCTGATTCTGATATTTATTGCACTTTGCATAAGAAAATACTGTCCCCTTTACAAACTTTTTTTTTTCTCTTTTACTCAATTTTTTCAATACCCAATAATTCCTGGAAATTGTTTTAAGTCCCACCCATATTATGCTAATTTCTTAAGTATATTTTTTGATTGGTCTTGACTGAAAGTTTTTATGATGAAATCTTGTTTGTCATCTGTGTGCAGCATTCGAACACGCCTTCTCATTCATCATCCAGAAGTAAGTGTTTGGACTAAACCACTTTTAATGGGATCTCATTCTTTACCATTTAAAAAAAAAAAATTTAAAATATTTTTTGTAAAGAGAATAATTTAATTTTCTTCGATGAAGGAAAAATATATGAATGAACTGAGAGATTTACAGTAAAATATTAGAGAGGTGAGATAGAACATAAAAAAAAATGATCGTATTTCTACCTGTCAATCACATTTGAACATGTGCCACATGTGCAGGCTGCTTTCGTCTGACTTAAACATGTAAACATACCGTATCGACGTACGCTATACTATTCATGGTCAGTGTGCAACCGACGCTGTCTGTCTTCCGGAGGTACCATTTGGAGGGATATTTACTGCATAATTCCTCGGCTTTGAAGTTGAGAATTTTGCTGTGCGGGTAAGAATTCATTCATAAATATTTTGGAAGAACGTCTACTGTCATGAAGCTGAATATTTTTATATCAATGACCTTGTAAGTTTAACGTTAACTTTGAAGCTGTGAGTGTAACAGTTAAGTATAGGCCTACCTTGTACTTGTTTGATCTGTTTTGTGATGTTGCTTTTACTCACAGATCCTCTTCTGACTTTAGGATTCTCCTGGATCCACTTCTGTCAGCTCAAAGCTTGTATTTATGCAGAATTTATTTTGTCTAGTTGGGTTAATATGGGTGCATTCTTTGTAATCATAGTATAAGGGCTGGTTTTTTCAATGTCCGTCTAGTCTTGCCCCAAATGTGGGTAGGATATTGATTTAAACGTTAGATGTTACAACTGAATTTGGTAAACTATTTTTTAATTTTTTTAATTTTTAATTTATTTTTACATGATCCTCCCTTCCGGGAACTCGGCAAGACTCCTATATGGAGCATAGACGCCAAGCTATAGTCTGCATAGCAGATGCTAGTCTCGTGCGACTGGGACGGAAGTGGATGAACACTGGGTTTTCACCCTACTCTTTTGGAGAAGTGTTCAGAGAACCAGGTAGGGTGTGACTGTCCTACCATTGGGACCTACGGCTTAATGTCCCCTTGGAAGGACGGCGAGCACTATTCAACCATTGCCACTTTTCTCAACAGCTGTATGAGGAGCAGGATCTGCAAACTACATACTTCCGCTTTGATGATCGGCGTATCTGTCTGCATAGCTGTGGAAAAACTGGTTAGGCCTGTCCGAGGCTTAAACCGGGTACCTCCAGCATCTCAGTCGTGTGCCCTACCAACTCAGTTACCTGACCCCTATTGTATGTCAACTGAAGCGGTGTACAAAAGAGTATTTCCTACTGTAAAGCCGTGGACAGATTTTAAAGATCTTATACTAATCGATGAATCCCCTTTTGAGTTGTATGAAGTTTGACACTTCCGGGTTATATTTTCTGGTTAAAATCTTAAATAGTTCAAGCATGTCACCACGAAAATATCTGTAAACTAAGGTGGGAAGATGAATTTTCTGTAGCCTTTGTGAATAATTCAAGTCCGACATTCCTGGTAGCTGCTTGGTAGCTCTACGTTGTACATTATCAAGCTGATCGATATGCTTTGTTTTGTGTGTAACGTTGGTGTTTACAATGTTAACTTTGGTCATAACAACTGTGTTTACTTACAAATTGAGCTACCAATACTGTTCTTCAATGCCAAGTGTCACACAGATCCTAATTTTAGTTTTCGTTTTTATTTATATCAATCAAATTTCAATAAGTAGGCTATAGGGCCCATTGGTCTATGTTACTTAATCTAAGGTAGCCACAGAAAGGTCAAACAAAATTTAAGAAGTTAAAGGAGACATAAAGTCTGATTATATTTTATTTTAAATAGTATAGAATAAAAAAGAAAAAATATTTCAGACCAAGTTTCATACCCCCTTAACACAATTTTTATAATTATCAAAAACTTTAATTCTGCTACCGCCCCATCGCCCTTACCTGCTGTCTCTGTAAAATTATGGAAAGAATCATTAATCAGAGACTAAACTGGTTCCTTGAGACCAACAGTATCCTCTCCTCTCACCAAAGCGGCTTCCGAAAATGTCGCAGTACCCTAGACCAGTTAATTATGCTCGACACCGCTATCCAGGAATCCTTTGCAAAAAAGGAACACCTTATTGCCATATTTTTTCACTTCGAGAAAGCTTTCGACACTACTTGGAAATACGGCATTACCTGCAAACTTCACACCATCGGCCTCAGAGGCCATCTCCCCATCTTTATTTAAAACTTCCTCTCAACCAGGCAGTTCCAAGTTCGTATTAGCCACACCCTCTCCAACCCGTACCCCCAAGAACCTGTACCTCCCCTAGCTTTCCTATTGTTGAAAATAGGCTCCAAATCAGCCTCAACCAGCTGCAAGTTTGGAGCAACAATAACGGTTTTAAATTCTCCAAAGACAAGACAGTCTGCATGCACTTTTGTCATTTCAACAACCTCCAACCCGAACTTGTGCTCAATGGCAATCGCATCCCTAAAGTTGAACACACAAAGTTCCTGGGTCTAACTCTAGACCCCAAGCTCACCTACAAGCAACACATTACCAACTTGATACTAAAATGCAACAGCTCCCTCAATATTCTCCGACTCCTCTCCAGCACCACTTGGGGTGCGAACCGTTATGCTTTCAAAATTTTCAGGCTCACCATTCGTGCCAAGTTTGACTATGGCAATATTGTCTACTGTGTCCCTTGTTCTCGATCGTTGGCAAACCTCATGGAACTCCCAAATTGATAACAAACTCCATGTCATCCAGCCCACAATTCTAATCAAATCCACCCATCAACAACCTCTCTTGTATCGACAACGTTCATAATACCCGACTTAGAATTGGTCACACCCACCTCACTCACTCCCACCTCCTTATTGGCTCCCCCAACCCCTCTGCAACAATTGCCATTGCACCCTCACAATTCATCATGTCCTCCTTGCTTTCCCCCTGTACAACCTTCCCAGAGTTTCCCTTGCTCCCCACAACTCAATTGCTGAGTTCTTCCAGAAAAATCCTCCGGGTAAAATTATCTTCTTTCTTCATCATGCCTCCCTCTACGACCATATTTAATTCTCCTCTTCCACCCCTTCTTTACTTTGTTTTTGTTTCACCCATGCACCTTCGTTCTCGATCACAGCTTTCTGACTTTTTGTTCTTAAATTTCTCTCATTCTCCCCCTGTTTCCTTTCCTTCCTACCTCTAGAATGATCTGACCTTTCGGGCACAATGCCGTTAAGCCCTCATCAAACAAACATCATACAAAATGTTTAACCTGAGATCATAATTAATGTTATGAACAGTGTACATTTATGTAGTTTGGCTCAGCAGTAGAGGGCATTCGTTCTGTTCAGTTGAGCATGATTGGGGATGTGTGTGTGTGCATACTAACTTACCTTATTTACATAACAATGAAAATATTTGTATAGGGTATCTCTTAAATTAAAGTGAGTGTTATAGTGGGTGTGGTGAATTTGCTTACACTAATGGTCATACATATATATGATGAGCATTGTTCACACGTAATGGTGAGGTGTAGTATACATAGTAATTAGGTTATGTGCATAACAACAGACTTGTACACTTTGCAATTCACTACCTGGATTGATACTTACAATTGCCAACCATGGTCATAAAAAGTCTTTACACTTTTTTCTAATTTATGTTACTTGTAAAATCATGCATTGTTAGTAAAATGAGAAAATCAAAAATATATGTCAGGTGAGACTTAATGACTTCACATTTCTAGTTTCTTAATTGTCTGGTATTCCATATGGATGAGTACCGTCTGACTGTCAGGAGTAAAATGATGGTAGGCTCCTGCTGTATAAGAATCAACGATCATTTACAGTATTAGATTTGAATACCTTTACGCATTACTGTTATAACTGATAGCAAGTGAAGTCAGTTTTAAAATTGCCAAGTTTATTCAGTATGCTTTGAAAAGGCATTAAGATTTGTTAAATGCTTTAAATATCCATCGTCATACAAGTAGGTAGTATTAAGTGCTAAATATGAAGTGCGAAGTGATGTACTGTAGTACTAAATTAAAAGTATATGGACAGGTAGAGGCAACATTAGCTACAGTACATTGATTAAATCCACTAAAAACATGAAGAAAGCAAAAGCTTCATCTTAATTGGCAAAAAATTGGCCATTTTACAGCTTTTTGAAGATGTTTGGGCAAATATACAAATTCTTATGATGTAGAAAGGGGACATAGCCTTAACTTTATAAATCCATTGTTTTTCAACTCTTGCCCATTTCTCTTTGAAAAAGGGAAGATAATTATAGTTCTAAGAGGATGTGATCTTTTAGTATACCCCCAACTACTTACACCCAAACCAATTTCAAGCTGGAGAAGGCATTGTGAACATTTTTCAATGTCTGAAATTAAGGGAAAAAATAGAAAGAAAAACCAAAGTATTTTCAGGTGTTTTCCTGTTCATACATCATATTTTTTTAGATATTAAAAAAAAATTCAAACTTTGGTTACTCATAGCAACTACAAATGCTATTTTTAAAATTTGCAGACGACAGTATTAAACTCAGAATGTAATGCTCTTTTGGTGCTGTACTTATGTACTGTTACAAAACCTTTAACAAAGATTTAGATCATCATATTTCACTGATTATTATCATCTTATCATGGTAAATCCCTAGATGTTCAAATATCGTCAACAATATTTTAACATAATGTTGGTTACATCTCAGTCTGCCTCCAACATCCTCGTTCCAGTCTGTGATTTATATATTTTTTTCCTCAGTTTGGTCAGAACAATGAATGGCTAATATTAACTGTTCATGGTTGGTCACATTTTTATTGAGTCAATATTTTTGTTCATCATCTTCTTGTAAAAATGATAAATGCTGTATAAAAATGGGGAGCCAACCAGATGGAAAATTATTCTTAATTTCAAGGTTATCCCTGAGCATTTAAAGGAGTGTGACAAACCAATGAAGTAGGCAGAATCTTTATTTAATGTCCTAAATCAGATTTAGAAGATTAAAACTGTGAAGGTCAATTATTTTAAGAAAAACGTTTCTATGCTAATTTTGTCAATGAAAATTTGGAACTGTTATTTGGAATATGGTTTGATGGTGTTGTATTGTATCCCATGACCTATTTAGAAATAAGGCCTACCCTAAATCTAATTCTCATTTACTTTACTTTTAAGTTGCTCTTAATCCATCTACTTTTGAAAATGCATGAAAAAGCTGTTATTCAGTGTATAAATGGAGTTCATTTACTGTACTTTTAAGTTGCTCTTAATTTATCTATTTTTGAAAATGCATAAAAAAGTTGTTATTCAGTGTATACATATAGTTGATAAGAATAAGATGGAATCATATCCTACAGGAAGTAGTGCTGTAATGACATGTGGATTATCGCTATATCTCTTTTTCCACGACATGAAATATGCTTCTTGACACATATAGCAATACCAAAAACTAGGCTAGGCTACTTCTTACATTGCGGTACTAACGTTACGTTAGTAAATCTTAAAGTCATCTTTAGGGCATGATCTTTTCTGAATCAACTTTTAAAATGTGCAAAAATATAGTTATTTAAAAAAAAAACTCCTTAAAAATAGTCCTCCTTCACCCCACACTGGCACACTCCGATGTAGTTGGCAAAAAGAACGAAAAATTGGCCCAGAAGATATCTCTCACTTCGATGATTCATGGTCACGTTGACTGAATTAGCAAACATGTGTGTTGCGTGATGAAATCTAAAACACAATGGTCACGTGATCATCTTGTCTGCTAAATCTGAAATCATTTTTCTTGCGGTCATCATAGTGTTTGATATTAACAATTTGTGTTGTGAGTCTTGTTTTTTTGTTGTAAGTATCACGATATACCAATATATTGCAATATTTTTCTCCATGATAATCGATATGTTATACAGCCATATCGTGACAGCACTACCACTAACATGGAGTGCTGCATTGTGTCCTTTAAACAAGATGCTTTACTTGCTCCAGTCCACTCAGCAGTAAAATGAGTACCAGCAATGCTGGAGAGTTAACCTATGATGGACTGGCTTCCAGTTCAGGGGGAGTCATGTGCTCTCATTTGTTTACACAAACGAAACTGGGAATAAGCACTGGCCCTATAGGCCTAATGCCTCAGTTGGATTTAGCCAGGGAGTTGTCGAATGACACCTCCCTGATAAACTATATTTTAATTGTATCTTTAAAACTAATGTCCATTCCAATTTGTAAGGTACTTGTGGTAAATTCATTTGGTTGGTGCCATGTCACATCCGGGAGATGAAGTTATTTGCTGGTGTGAAAACAAACCTTTACACGATACACGTGGGCAAGTCTGTATGCATTAACTGTGTGCGGTACGTATGGCATGTAAACAAGCACAGCTGATCGCTTTGTTTCACTTCAATGCGGAGTGAATGTATGCGGTTGCTATTCAGTCTGATGACCTCAGGTCACATTTCCAACCAAGTGAATACGCTGCTGTATTATTAAGTTCAAAATCATTTACGCGTGGACAGGTAAAGCTATCTATTTTAAACCATGAAAATATTTGTAACTGTCATGAGACCTTTTAGAAAATGTGAATTACAAATTGTTTACATTGCACATGACTTTACTGTGTATGCATTCTACTGCATTAATTGTTTTGTATTATGTTTTTATATTTGTCTCTGCATCATCAAGTTATGCAAAGGATCACTAAATAGCGATATTCCAAATTGAACACTTTTTAAAGCAATCCCACCAGTTTATACGTTTATGAGAGAAGAAATACATATAGCAATGAATTATCCTCTTTTCCTATAGCAGGGTTGGAATTGATATTTGAGGGGAATGTAAAGATTGTAAGCTCCAAGCTGACAATGAAAGGAGTGATAAGCCCCATACAGCAATAGAACACTCAATTAACTTGGTCTTATTTGTCAGTAGTACAAGTGAGGGTCAATATATATATATAAAGCTTCCCATTGACAACTTTGAGAACTTCAATAAGTAGGAATTGACTGTATTGTGTGTCTGTGTTTTGGAATGTTAAGACTTCAGTAGCACATGAGTTAGAGGTGATAGAATTTATCCCTCAAGAAAACACTTGTAAATTTGTTAGAATAAAAGAAAATCTATACTGCTCATGGAAATTACTCATGGAGATTACTTATCCATTGGAGACAGATATTTGAGTTTTGGATTTTGAGGTTTTTTTATAGTTATGGATCTCAACCCTTAATTTGATGATTTTCTTGACCAAACTTTAAAAAGTTCAAAAAGGGTCATATCCTATGCTCACATATTTTGTAAGACTAAGTATGGTATATATTCCAAATTTCAACCACCCCCGAATTTTAACCACACCTAATGTTACCCACCCCTAATGTTACCCACCTTAGCAAAGTCAAACAAAATTTGTATAATAACCAATTGTTAAATTAAACTCCATTTTCACTAATTAGATGCTTCATAAATTGATTGTGCAGTTAAGAGTAACAATTTATTGAAGTTTATATTAATTTTAGCTACATGTACAATCCGACATTGTGCATTTTACTCCTGCTGGGTATTTAGGGATGTTTAATACACAGTGGTTGAAAATCATAAATTTGTTCCTTAAGTGGTTGAAATTTGGGCCTACCATGCTACTGTCAGAAAGAATTGATAAGTTTATATAAGATAGTATAGTGTAGGTTCTAGCTAGGTAAGTTTGATTGCCGGGCTCCAGGGTGACCTCCTAGACCCCCCTCCCATGTTAAACCAATTCTATTGGAATTCTAGAAGGATTTACAAAATATTTTTGTGTACAATGAGACTAGAATATATATAATGGATATTCAACCTGTCAAAGTTCCCCCCCCTCCCCCCCAAAAAAAGAGTACAAACATATGCTAAAAAATTTGCTCTCAATTCCCATTGTTATTCATCTTGCCCAAACTTTTTACAGCTTTCATTTTCATCTCAGTATTGTTCGACGAAAGCCATACATTATTACAATTATTTCAAGTTAACTAGCAGCACTTGTTCGTATGAACTATGCAACAACTTTTGTCAATATCAAATCCCCCACAAATCAAAAGAATATCGATCAGTCCGTTATAATGTTAAATGCATATGGGGTTTATAACAAATGTGATTGGTTACTTACATTTGGACCGGTCTATTAGCATGCCTTGGGCCCTTGGGGGTGTAATATTTACTTTCTTAAAGTTTGTTTGTGTGGTAAGTGACGGACACGGCAAGCTGCCAGCAGTGATTCACAAGGAATAAAACGTGAACCTGAACTGTGTGCATGTACGTATGTTTATGCAAAGAGCTTCATTTATGTGTGATTTTATGATATTATGTACGTTTAATTGCATTAAATTCCTATATACTTCAGTTGTTTTGATCGGAATTTATTGTGCATAATGTATGTTATATTATGTGTGTAAACCAGCGGATAACATAAATAAAGCGAGATTAAAAGGAGATCTGTTTAAACACTTAATTAACCGAAATGAACTTTTGAGTGCCGGGCGGAAGAGTGGATCTTAGAACTGAATGCTGGGCGGGAATTGCAAGTTCTTGCTGCCCACTGTAGCTAGAACCCTGGTATAGTGTACCTTTTTATTCTTGTTTATCTTGTACATTAGACGACAAAAAATGTGCAAAAATGGTGAAGAAAGTACTCAAAAGTGTTATTCATTTTGAAGGTGTACATGTTTATAGGTTTATATAAAATTACTTAAACCACTGACTTTAATAGTTTTTATGTATTTTATGCGAGCTTTTTTGAAATCCTGTTAGCTTAAAGGTATTGGATAGGCGTAAGTCAGCAGTCCACAGAGTGTGCTACCAGATTTACCTTTCTGAGGAATTTTTGAGGAAATAAATTAACATGTGAAAAATGGGAATTAATTTTAATAAAATGGAGTCATGAACAGAATAATGATGATAAGAATAATGTCACTGTTCTGTGACAGCAAAATAACAGCTCCCTGGTGACAGACTCCAAACACCAGCTACTTTCAAATGAAGTGACATCTGTAGTACCAGGTTTCTCATAAATAGAACAAGATAAGGATGTAATTTTCTCAGTTCTGTCTATCATTGAAAAAACAAAAAAATATGCAGTCGATACCACTCAGTCCTGCCTAGAAAGAAGGATGTTTGAACACAACCAACAACGTTATTCATTTCCTTGTATGCACAGTATTTCTGTCTGCTGAATGTACCCATGTCACGACACAGTGGTCTCCTGTACCCATGTCACGACACAGTGGTCCCCTGTACCCATGTCACGACACAGTGGTCCCCTGTAACCATGTCACGACACAGTGGTCCCCTGTACCCATGTCACGACACAGTGGTCTTCTGTACCCATGTCACGACACAGTGTTCTCTTGTACCCATGTCACGACACAGTGGTCCCCTGTACCCATGTCATGACACAGTGGTCCCCTGTAATTGTAGCCCATAATGTCAGTAGACTAGGCATTCTGCTTGAATGCCTGCCCATATATTGATTTATATTCACTAACATGGATGATATTCATATAAAGAAGAAGTTGTGGCGTTGTTATAAAAACAGAGGGTGTTCTGCGGAGCTTGCTACAGTAGGTATGAGGATCATAAAAAGTTCACTAAGGGTTTGATAAGAGATACTAAGGGTTTGATAAGAGATACTAAAGTGCTTTTTGAAAAACGTTTGTCCAAAAAGTTTAAGATTGATCCTAAGTCATATCACTCTTATGTTTGCTCAAAGCAAAAAACCATGGAGGTTGTTGGTCCCCTTCAGGGTTATAATGGTGTTACTATCAATAGTGGTAAGGATATGGCTGAGGTTTTGAATGACTATGTATCTGTTTTTACTAAGGAGTCCCTTGCTGATGATGTTGTGGAGTATCTTAGTGTGCACTCTCCAGTATCCATTAAGGATGTTGATTTTTCAGTTGATGTTGTGTCTAAGAAGTTAGAGGGTTTGATTTCAAATAAAGCGCCCGGTCCAGATGGTATACATCCTGCTGATTTATGGAGTGTTCTGATGTTCTTTCTGTTCCCCTGAGTATTATCTTTTAAAAGTGCTTTGATGTTGGTGTTGTTCCTAGTGATTGGAGAATTGCAAATGTCACTCCTATTTTAAAAAGGGTGACTACAGTTTGCCGTGTAACTATAAGCCAGTGAGTCTTACTAGTGTTGTGTCCAAGGCCATGGAGTCCATTGTTAAGGATGTTGTACTAGATCATTTACTGGTTAATAGTTTGTTGAATTTGTCCCAGCATGGGTTCTTACCTAAAAGGTCTTGTCTTTCTAATTTATTGGAATTTCTTGATGATGTTACTAAACTAGTTGATTCTGGTCAGAATGTGGATGTTATCTATTTAGACTTGCAAAAAGCATTTGATAAAGGTTCCGTTAGGCAGGCTCATGTTGAAAACGAGCACTTGGTGTGGAGGGAAATTGTACCAGTTGGATAAATTCTTGGTTAATTGACAGGTCACAAAGAGTTGTTGTTAATGGTGAAGAATCTCCATGGAAGAAGACTACAAGTGGTGTTCCACAGGGTTCTGTATTAGGTCTGCTTCTTTTCTTTATCTTCATTAATGATATTGATGTTTCCCTTGGCTCCAGGATTTGTAAATTTCCTGATGACCCTAAGCTGTACAGGATTGTTGATGGTGCTAGGGATTCTTCACTTTTGCAAACTGATCTGGATAAGTTCAGTTTCTTGGTCTCAAATGTGCCAGATGTCATTCAATGTTGATAAATGCAAAGTTGATAAATGCAAAGTTGATAAATGCAAAGTTAATCATTTTGGTCAGAGCAATTTGGCTATTGATTACTGCATGAACGCATGGAAGTAGAAGAGCGATGAACGGTTCAAATCTTAGTTGTGTTGATCAAGATAGAGTGTCTAGGTGTTGTCTTCACTAGCAATCTGAAGCTTTCTAAACAGTGTGCTTTAGCAGCTGCAAGGGCAAATAAGATGCTTGGTTTGATTAGAAGAAATTTTTGTTTTGTTGTTAGAGGTTGTCCTTAATTTGTATAAGCAGTTAGTCAGGCCTCACCTTGAGTATGCTATTCAGGCTTGGAGTCTTTTTTCTGAGAAGGATCATTTCATTTTGGAGCAGGTTCAGCGAAGAGCCACTAGACTTATTTTGAAGTAAGGAATCTCTCTTATGAATCTAGGTTGTAAATACTTGAGATAAGAAGTGTACGTGGCGATATGATTCAGGTTTTTGAATTCCTATCTGGTAATGATGCTTTGACTTCCTGTAATTTCTTGCATGTTTCAGCTAATCCTCATGTGACACATGGTAACTGTTTGAAGTTGACCACACTTCTCACGGATAGATGTTTGGGGTTCTAGCTTTCCCAAAGAGTTGATAATGAGCGGAATGGTGTGCCTGAATGGGTAGTTAGCTGCAATTCTGTTAACAATTTCAAAGTTAACATTGATAAGTTCTTTACTAACTCTAAGCATCTTTGTTTTTTTGTTTTTTTGTAGTGGTGGTGTTAGTTTGGGATTTTTATAGGGTGATTCACCCTTAGCTCGTCATCTTGTTATGTTATGTTGTGTTATGTTATTCTTATATGGCAAAAACTTATTGATAGACACTACTTGTGATAATACAGGATTGAAAGAAAATTTGTTCAAGCTAAGGCGGCTGAAATGATACTGTACTAAGGCGTCTGAAATGATACTGTGCTAAGGCGGCTGAAATGATACTGTGCTAAGGTGGCTGAAATGATACTGTGCTTAGGCGGCTGAAATGATAGCGGCTAAAGTGGTTGTAATTGATAACTCCTTGGGAACAGGACAGCATCAGCTGATCGGATGAAATCCTTCAATATGAATACTAAATTTATGTGACAATCTGTATGTATACTATGTAGTATTTGTTAGTGGGTGAACTACTATTTGTTTTCAAGCTTTAAGAATGACCTAGAATAAAATGGCCTCCAAACCAGTCTACCCCCAATTTTCAAAAGGGTACCTCCTTCCCCCGTCCACACATTTTCAAAAGGGCACCTTCTGTCCCATTACTCTGGGGCAAGGGCAAGCCCCCCCTTGCTCTTTACTGCCGTGGTTCCAACATCGCTGCAGAGGCCAAAATCTCTATGGATACTAGGACTCTAGTTGTCCTACTGTATATTGGAGCTTTAATATCGTTTGAATATGTGGAAATTGTTTTTCAAGTAAGCCTAAGCAATATAAGCAAATTTTATTAAAGCTGTTTGATTTTGATTTTGATTGAAATTATACACAGACATATACTAACAGGCTAACAGTAAAACTGTTGTATAAAATCAAGATAGATTTTATATCCTTGCAACAAGATATTATATATCAATGACATATTTTCTTCTTATTGCTAATAAAATAGCCATTCTGAGCAAATAATTCTCCCAATTAATGAATCACAATTGTTCAATAATAGCATCCAACAAATACCCTTCCAAGTGGCAATCGTAAATATAACTAAAAGGATTTTAAAAATTTCTTTGAGGCCCTCTTTCATATGATTGACTTAATCGACCCCTTAACTAATTAGTCAAGATTAACCCATCATGACCTAGTGATTTTATGCATCAGTTATTACAGTCTTCACACGAAAAAGTCATGTGTGTCATGGAAGGACTCTTGTGGATTTTAAAAGGATGCCTATATTCAGGCTATTGAGGATAACCTATTCAGGTTATTGAGGATAACCTATTCAGGCTATTGAGGATAGCCTATTTAGGCTATTGAGGATAACCTATTCAGGCTATTGAGGATAACCTATTCAGGTTATTGAGGATAACCTATTCAGGTTATTGAGGATAACCTATTCAGGTTATTGAGCCTATTCAGGCTTAACCTATTCAGGCTATTGGTTAGGGATAACCTATTCAGGTTATTGAGGATAACCTATTCAGGCTATTGAGGATAGCCTATTTAGGCTATTGAGGATAACCTATTCAGGCTATTAAGGATAGCCTATGTAGGCTATTGAGGATAGCCTATGTTGGCTATTGAGGATAACCTATTCAGGCTATTGAGGATAACCTATTCAGGTTATTGAGGATAACCTATTCAGGCTATTGAGGATAGCCTATTCAGGCTATTGAGGATAACCTATTCAGGCTATTGAGGATAACCTATTCAGGCTATTGAGGATAACCTATTCAGGTTATTGAGGATAACCTATTCAGGCTATTGAGGATAACCTATTCAGGCTATTGAGGATAACCTATTCAGGCTATTGAGGATAACCTACTTAGACTATTGAGGATAGCCTATTCAGGAAATTTATGAAAGCAGAGTTTTCTTTCTAGCAGTTTTCTTAGCGAATTTTGGAATGCAAAATTTGTTAAAACTGTGCAACGTTAGTTAAGTGCTTATGCTGAAATCCCTTAAAGGGATATTTCGCTTATAAAGAGTGACCTTGGTGTTTTTTACAAACACAGACAGATGTAGACAAGATGTTTTCTTTAAGGTTAGTCTAAAGAATTGATAGCAATCAGGGGGACAGGACTCTAGACACTGGAATGGAACCCCCTCTCCGCCGACACTGCCCTAAGAGCATGTCACTTATCCTGCTGCATGCTTTTCTAAATTAACATTAGACTTGTTCTATTGATTATTAGTCTGCAGTTGTAGATCTACATTGTTGAATAGTCTTTGCATTTGTTAGTATATTCATGGATTGATTTATCAAGGTTTACTTCTGCAGAATAACAAAAGATAATATGTAATTTTTACTTCTTTTAATGAATTATACAGATAGTGATTGCCCGATTTTGTCTGCAGTGTAACAAAAGTTTAAACAAAGTGCTGATAGTTTATGGGCCATTGTGACATGTATTAATTTATTTTTTGACCTAATTTTGCCTAAAATTGCCTTTTTATGTAGATATTTTCTTAATTTTGACTTTTTTGTTGAAAGTTTATTGTCTTAGCAACTTGTGGATCAAAAACGAAAGGAAAGTTGTGAAAATTTATTTTAAAAAAAGATTATGAAAAATTGCAGATGCAATTTGAACAGCGTGGGTCAAAAAGAGTTAAAAAGATAAACAATTACCCTAAATTTCTCAGATGTTATTTGAAAACAACAAAAAATATTTGAGGACACCAATGTATGTACACAAGGGTTGTTTGAATCTTGTGTATTTAAAGAAGTGTTTTTAGTTTTTATATCACTCACCGTTCATATAGGTCTATTCAATATTTTTTTCAATCATTGGGTAATTAACCTCCTTTTATCAGTGGGGCTCCCAATCAAGATTTATTATAAAGTATATTTTAGACCCTTGTTGCTTTTCACAACATACTGCATGTTTTATTGAATGCTATTTTTGCTTAGAAGCTATCATCTTTTTATTATTATTTATAGTTAAAGGAATTAAAAACCATAAAAATAGAAAAGAGAAGTCGTATTCATTATGAGTCCACTTCAAGTTACTAAACCGGAGATCTTAATATCAAGATGCATGCATATGCGGCAATCGTGGGGGATGTGGAAGGGGGAACATGTCCCCTCCAATAACTTTGTTGAGGGATAAATATGCTTATGTCCCCCTAAAAAATAAAGCTTTATATGAAGTTTGCTACACCCCTGTCCGAGTTCGTCCCCCTAATGTTTGAAAGAAATTGCCACCACTGGATGCATGTATCTCCCTATAAGATGAATGGACAGCATGAACAGTCAAGGTAGTGATTCTCTTCCACAAAGTTGGGGAGACCATGCCTGTTGCCAGCATTGGGCACTTCTTCAAAGTATGTGCCCTCTCCCATAGGCATACAGGACTATTTTCATTGGGGGGGGGGACCTGGCTGAACACTTTTGCCCGAAAATTCCCAGAAATGCATATCTAGCTGTTTAAAAAATTGCCCGAAAAATTGCGTATATGCTGCCAAAATTTAGCCCTCCACCCACCCACCCCGGTCCTGTACGATTATGCCTCTTCTTGCATTGATTCCAGCAAAAAAATATATACAAGAGTGCCTTATGCCCCCTTTGCGAAAAGTCCTGCCTACAGGCCTGGGCGAGACCGGTGTGGGCCGCAGTTCAGTAGGAGCATGCATGACCCCTTCCCAAACAATAAGTCCATCCTACAGTAAATCTAAGCATTAAGAAAGAGCTTAGATGTTTCCATCTAAAAGTGGAGAAGGGAAATGTGAGCTGTGCCTTTAGGGAATTGATTGTTTTGTACAGTAGTTGTTGAACTTGTTTCTGAATATGTAATGTACCTGTACACTGTTGAAGTAATAAATACAGCATCTCAAGTTAAACACCATTTAGAGCAGAACTTACTGTGTACATCATCATGTGAAGATAATTAAAACTTGTTATGGGAAATTGCTAGTTGTAACAATTTGGAAAAATTGTGACTCTGATGAAATTGTATAGAGAAGCGTGAGTAATGAACTGTGAATGATGAGTTTATGGCCTGGTTGGTTAACTTGTAGCAAATGATATTTACAGTTTTACCCATGCACCTCCTCTCTCGATCACAGCTTTCTGGCTTTTGTTCTTGAATTTCTCTCATTCTTCCCCTGGTCTCTTTCCCTACTACCTCTAAAATGATCTGACCTCTCAGGCACAATTTGACAATATCAAACAAACAAACAAACTTTGTTTTGAAATAAGCTCATACTTTTAGACAACATTTTCTGTTTCTCATACTTTTATACAACATTTCTAATTGTAACTAAAAATCAAATATCCTCTGCCCATGTACTGTATGAATTTATGCTATTGCACTGTATTCTTCACAAATAAAAATGAATTGTATACGGAAGAAACTCAAAATATCTTTTTCAAAGAAAACGAAACCCAGCTTGTATTGCAATTTTCATTATGTGATATATTACTGTTAAGAATACTATGCTGATACTAATATACAGGTATACAGTAGTTAACTAAGTATATTAGAGAGAAAGTCTGATGCAATCATTATTTCATATGATAGAGGATACAAATCTTAACCAACTGCCAAACACAGGAAGTCAAAATCTTATTCCTATCTCAAGTTATTCGTGTTTGAAATCGACACATGGGGGCTGCCATTTTGTTCAATTCTGTATTGAAATATTGTGCATGATGACATCATTTCCACAATAGAGAGATTTCATCATGTGACTCTAGCTGGACTCCATTTTGCAGGGCAGAGGCGTCGTTGCCTTTTACGCATCTTTACACAGCTCAAGTCACATCAAACGTACAACAAACATACTACATGCTAACCTACCACTTCAGCGAATTTTACTAATTGCAGTTTATACCGTAATAATTGTATATAGGTTATAGTGTATACCGAAGGCTAGAAGTTGTTGCATCGTACAGCAGAAACCCACTTCGAACGTCGGTCAGGATCAAATGGAAATCGAGAAAATGTATTTTTTTCCCTGCACACATCTATTAGTGCAACTAACGGCACAGCAAGATTTCAGCATAATTATCTTACAAAAATAATCTTCTCTAACAGCTTGCAAACGTATGTACAGTAAGTCTTACTAAGTGTACCGCAGACGACATTGGTTTCGCCTGACAAAATGGCTATATAAACAAAGTTACTTGACCTTGTGACGGCCACTTAGTTGAAACACCCTTATAGGGACACAAGGATTATAATATATTTCTTTATAACTGTGATTAAAGTCTTTATTCCAAAATGATGTGGCACAAAGTTTTAACAGCATGTTTTGATAATTTCATGTGTACACAAAAATTTCCTTGACCCTTACAAAATAAAAACAATTTTTCTTAAGGTAGAAAACTTGAGGTAGATTATAAAGAAATACAAAGCATTCCAACATCATCCTGCTGGGCTGATGACATCACAATCTGCCTGTTTTGAAATAAAAAATGGCAGCTCCCATGGTACTAATAAGTAGTAGTATGAATGTTTTTAATGATTACAAAAAAATGTGCTAGATTGCTTCAGGAGTTATAAAAACCTAGTCAGTACATTTGTTATTTTCAATTCTATCATACGAAATAAGGATTATGCCAGACGATGTCTCCTTAAGTATGGCTTTATTGTACCATCTTATTGGTTATGTTTTTGCTTCTGTTTGTCATCAAAATATCTCAATGACTGATGATTAGATTTGGTTTAAATTTGGTGTTGTTTTGTTACTGTTTAAGGAAGAAGTGATTACAGTTTGAGACATTGGAACAGGGAAAGGGTGCAAATGGAAGGGTGAGGACATGTTTTTTTTGCCTGAATTTGTCCTGTCTGTTTGTTTGTCATCAAGATATCTAAAGAAATGATGATTGGATTTGGATTAGATTTGCTGTGGGTTTTTTTACTGCTTAAGGAAGAAGTGATTTAAATTTGAGACATTGGAACATGGGAAGGGTGAAAATGGGGAGGGGGTACATTTTGTCTGTCATCAAGATACTTAAGAACTGATGATTGGATTTGGATTGAATTTGGTGTGTGGTTTTGTTACTACTTTAGTAAGAAGTGAATAAAATTTGGGACGTATTAGAGTAGGGGAAGGGAAAAAAGAGGGATGGGGGATGTTTGAGAGGGATGTTTTAGGGGGATGTTTTGGGGTGAGTTTGTTTGTAATCCTCATGTCTGAAGAAGTTGTCACTGGATTTTAATTAAATTTGGTGTATGATTTTGTTCCTGCTTAAGGAAGAAGTGATTCAAGTAGGAGACATAGAACAGGGGAAGAGTGCAAATGGGGGTGGGGACATTTTGTCCGTTATCAAGATATCACAAGAACCGATTACTGGATTTGGATCAAATTTGGTGGATGATTTTGTTCCTGCTTAAGGAAGAAGTGATTCAAATAGGAGACATAATAGAACAGGGGAAGAGTGCAAATGGGGGTTGGGATATTTTGTCCGTTATCAAGATATCACAAGAACTGATTACTGGATTTGGATCAAATTTGGTGTGTGGTTTTGTTTCTGCTTTAGGAAGAAGTGTTTAAAATTTGGGATGTACTGGAATAGGGGAAGGGCAAAAATGAAAGGGTGGGGATATTTTAGGGCAAGATTTATCAACTCTTAGTTGAAATTTTCCAATGGAACGTGCTGAACAATGAAGTCAGCCATGAAATAATTGCCATACAATGAATTTATTTTCTGGACTCAAAGAAAATCAGTGAAGTGGTCTCTGGTATCAATGAAATCAAAACAATTGGATTCTGCCATGAATGAAAATGATGGAATGTGAAGCTGTTCTGTATAGAGCTCAAACAATGAACACCTAACCTGAATTAAACTGAAAGCAATGATCACAAGCGATGATCCTCAAGTGTTTAGAATGTAAATGGCAATGCAGATCAACAGTGAGGAAGAGATTGTTTGGGGTTAAAACTTGGTGGGTCGAAGGTTTTTGAGGTAGATTGTATTCCGGTGGGGAATGAACAGGGGCGGAGGTATGTGCTCTGCAGAGTGTTATGATTCTAGTTCTACTATCGTATTTAATGGTTTCTAATTACTGTGCCATATTGCCATTGGCAACGCTTCAATCATTAAAGATAAAAGCACATTGTATAAAGATACATGTATTGTATGCATCTGTGGACTCATTATTACTATTATGCTAAAGTTGTGTTAGCCACAATGTTGATATTGACACATGTAATACAAACTGGTGCCCACCGTTCACAGATTATTTACCCACTGGATGAGAATTCGACCTCCTCATTTGCATAAATACCTGAAATTCCGTGAGATTGTGCTGTTGGACAGCAAGATGACTGGACGTAATCGTCCAGGTCTCTTCTGCATAACGTGTATTTTGCACAGCTATTAATGCAGAATCAGCCTTTCTATAGCTTGCTCGTTCTTGCGCGATCTAAATTACCTGAGATAATTCTCACATAATCCCCTCGTATATGCCATTAAGTTGGTAGATTTATAATTAAACTTCAACATAAATTTCATTTGAAGTTTCGTTTAAATGCTATATTATATCAGTCTAATTATAGTACACAGTCTGCCTACCAGTGAATCTTTACATAGTAAATAACTCTTGAATTTGCTCAATTGATTGCAAAAACCATACAAAATACTATTGAGAGTTTTTGAATGTCATTTTCACAGACAGGTTGCAGGGAATTGTGATCTGTATTTACATAAGCACCAGATGTGCTTGAGTTTGAAAACAGCTAAAGTAAATAAATCCCTGTTTAAAGCTATTTCATTTGTGTTAGGTGCATCTGCTTGTATTCCCATTGCAGGTGACCCCCAGTCCTCAGGTAAAGGACATTAAGAGGTCATCAGGTTTTTTTTAACAGGTGGATTAGGGGGTCGCAACTCCCTTGGTGGGCATAGCAAGTTTCATTGACATTCCACAATTGGGTCAATATTGAAAAGGGCAATGTGATAATAACATATGGGTATGCACTAAGGAGTTTTTCTTGGTTGATTAATAGGGTCGTGGTATAGTTCAGATACAAAAACATTGTGGTAAAGAATTAAAAAACAATATATTACAATAGAAAAGTGGTTTATCTGTTTATTGGCCAACAATTTTGAATTTGATTTATGTCCACTCCTCACCTTCGATAGAGCTTCCCTCAACTCAATCACAAAGTTCATCCGCAAATCCGCTATACTGTACCTCAAAAATTATTTCTCTCCTGCATCACAATTATTACAACACATCTGACCCCTTATCTCCCTTCCTTATCCTGCTCATCTCCTTTCACCCTTTTCTTCTCCTCTGACATAATGTTAGATCTCTGGCACAACTTGACCATCACTGTCATGGTGCATTAAACCTTACCAATCAATCAATATGTTTGTGTACTGTAGAACCTAAAAATAAACTTCAAGGAGATACAGTATAAAGTTTGACACAATGCTTACATGTATATCATATGAAAGAATTAATCTTCTAACCAAGTTTCATACCTCCTGAGCATATTTTTTGTAGTTATTAAAAACATTAATGCTACCACTAAATAGTACCATGGAAGCCGCCTCTTTGATTTCAAAACTTGCCGATTATGATGTCATAAGCCTAGTAGGATGTTAGAATGCTTTGTATTTCTTTGTAATGTACCTCGTATTCTAGCTAATGAAAAATTATACATGAAATCATCAAAACATGCTGTTAAAACTTTGTGTCTTAATCATTTTGGAATAAAAACTTTAATCACATTTATAAGGAAATACATTATAATCCTTATGTCTATTTTAGAGAAATTATGTCATGTACAATATTTCAAAACAGAATTGAACAAAATGGCAGCCTCCATGTGTCAAATTTAAACATAAATAACCTGAGATAGGGTTTGGACTTGCTGTTTTTAGTTTAACATCTTTATAAGGGATTTGAGCTGATGCGATGACTAACTTAAGAACCAGGTTCTCGCACGGATACGTTCAGATGTTTACAGCGTTTATCATATCCTAGGCGTTTTTTGGATATTTTGCTGTGTTGCTATGTTTGCCTTAAATAGATTGACATGTTGATGCAATAACAGTTCATATTGTTGCGTAGTTTTAACGCATTCTGCATTCCAAAATTCATTATAAATGTTTGAAATACTCTGATTTCACTCAGAGCAATCCAAAGGAATTTAGCATATATTGGCTCAAGAAATAACATTGAATATCTCTGATTGAAATAAAGCTACATTCATATTGGCTGGAATGTCAAAATACCGTCTGGCACATATGCTAATTGAGCTTGATATCCCGTTTGGGATTTCTCCCAACGTGTAGTCCAATTGAGTATTACTTTTGTAGTTGATAGCTCATTTGGGCTATGAATTGGGTTTAAAAAAACCTATTAAAAGCTTAAGAATGGCTAAATAGCTTAAATGCAATTGAATCTCTCTGGCTGTAAAAATCACCAAAGTGTTGATAATGAATAACTCACTGATAAAAAAAAAAATATTATGTCATTAGATGCATGACCTGGGTTACAGTAATCTTATCCACAATAACTTGTTTTTTGCTTACGAGGCTACAAACTGCATGGAGCGGTTAATAGGTCTATTATTACTGTAACTTATGCATAAATCCAGTGCCATTTTAAAGAAAATCTTAGTGGTGGGTAGGGGTCAATACACACAATAAAGCTTTTCCATTAATTTTTGACTTAAATCCCCTCCCTCCCCTCCCTCCCTCCCCTCCCCCCTCCCCTCCCCCTTTGGTAAATTTTGCTTTCTTTTCTCTGAGGCACAATTTCATCCTCATTGTCGTGGTGCCGTTAAGCCCTCATTAAACAATTTTTTTTTTCATTTTTGGGTAGTTTTCTTCAATTTTTAGGAAATTTTGCTTATTTTCGAAAATGTTGCTAATTTTCAGGAACTTTTGGCCAATTTTGGGGTAAATTCCTTCAGTTCTGGACAATTTTCTTTGATTTTCAGAACAATTTCGTGAAAATTTCTTTCTTTTTAGGGTAGGCCTACTTAATTTTAATTTCAGAAGAAAAAATCTTTAATTATTGGAACATTTTGCTCATTTTTGGGAAATTTTGCTCATTTACACAACATTTTGCTTATTTTCGGATAATTTTGCTCACTTTCAGAATTTTTTTGGCCATTTTTGGGGTAAATTCTTTCATTTCCTGACAAATTCTATCAATTATAGGAATTTTTTCTTCCATTTTCGGAAAAATCACCATTATGTGTGATGGGTATCTTAAAGGATTCAGGGGTCAAGTAAATCCATCTTATATTAAAGAGGACTTAAAAAGAAAGTTTATAGATCGTTTTACTTATATGTTGTTATAATGATTGCCACTTAGAAGTGTATTTGTGGGTTGCTATTTAGGCCTAGATACTTATATTGATTGATTGTGATTTATTAATTGCGATAATTAATCATTTGCTCAGAATAGCTAATACATTAGTAATACTTAATATCATGTCTTGTTGCAAGGATGTAAAAGCCATCTTGATTTATACATACAGTATTTTGCTGTTGGTAACTTGGTGTGTCTGTAATATGATTTCTATTTCACTTAAAAGCAAACATTGTTAATAAAATTTGCATCATATTGATGTTGAGGCTTAGCTATTTTAGGCTCATTTAAAAAACAGTCCTCACTTATTTAAATGATATTAAAGCTCCCATACGCAGTGGGGCAACTAGAGTCCTAGAGGCCCATAGAGATTTTGGCCTTAAGAGTAAGGGGGCAGAAGGTGCCCTTTTGAAATTGTGCAGACTGGGGCAGGAAGTGTCCTTTTGAAAGTTGTGGGTGGACTGGTCTGGATCCTGGATGCACCCTTTTGAAACTTATTTGAAGTTATTCTAGGTCATTCATGAAGCTTGAAAACAAATAGATATCCACTCACTCACAAATTCTACATAATACGTAGGGGTTGTTACATACATTTAGTATTCATTTGACATAATTAAAGCATATCATTTTACCAGCGGCACCTACATCGAGGGCTGTGGTGGGAGGCGCTATACCCCTAATAAGTTTCTAAGCAGCAATTTTCAAAAGAAGCTTTTACTTGTTGGCCCAATGGGTAATTGTCAACATTGGTCCTGGCTCTCTAATCTTTGAACCCATAGGCAGAATTTGCCTACCGAAAATGTTGGAAAGTCAAAAGGACAAGCAAAAACTGCCAACTGACAAGAGTCCCTTTTTTAGATGAAAAGTGCACCTAGCTTACTCAATCAGGGATATGTTACTTGAATTAACAAACCACCAACAAAAAACAGGCTTGTAACCACCCCAAAAATATGTTGAGCTATTACATCATTGATGTTCTAGTTGGTAGTTAGTTAAGATTTTTATTATATGAAATAATGATTGACATGTATCAGACTTTATATCTCCTTCAATAAATTCCTAATAAATGAATAAAGTTTGCCTTCTTTGGTTTAGGCTAATTTTTGTTATTGTTCCTTAATTAGATTTTGAAACAATTAAGCTAATTTGGTTTTAGTTGTATGTATATGTATATGTATGTATATATAAACATACTGTACATACATACGCACGTCATTTACGTATGTATGTATGTATGTATGTATGTATGTATGCATGTATGTTTGTATGTATGTATTTATGTATGTATGTACAGTATGTATGTACATAATAAATGAATAAAGTTTGCCTTCTTTGGTTTAGGCTAATTTTTGTTATTGTTCCTTAATTAGATTTTGAAACAATTAAGCTAATTTGGTTTTAGTTGTATGTATATGTATATGTATGTATATATAAACATACTGTACATACATACGTGCATTTATGTATGTATGTATGCATGTATGTTTGTATGTATGTATTTATGTATGTATGTACAGTATGTATGTATGTATGTATGTATGTATGTATGTATGTATGTATATATATATATATATATATATATATATATATATATATATATATTGGAAGTAATGTATACTTACTGTCTGATTGATATAACAGCTGCATGTGAATTGTTAGCTCCATTCACATGCCTCACTAGTGAAAAGAGTGTGATAACTCAGAACACCTGGGAAATCTTTGCTTTCGTGTTTGCTTTAAAAAAAAAAAAAAATGGGTTACAATTCGACTGTAGATGGAAATCAATCTTAAGATTTTATCAAAAATGGTAGTAAAAATACATGTACGTGGCATGTGGATGATCAGTGTTAGATTTAGTTGTAACTTGCCAAATTTGTTATCGTTATAAGAGTTGGAACAGTTAATTAGCACTACAAACATATGACATTAGTTGTATTGATTGATTGCCGATCAGAAAGACTATTACATTCTAAGTAGATAATGTCTTTTCTTTAAAGGTATATGGACAGATAGAGGCTACATTGGTTAAAGTTATTTAACATCCACTCAAAAACATGAAGAAAGCAAGATAAAATGATCAAAATTGGTTAAAAGTAAGGCATCTTCCCATAAATAAATTCAGAAGTTTACGCCGCCGTGATGGTAACAAGTTTTATAGTTTTCAATTTTCCTTATTGATTGCAAGAAATCAGTGATGTTAATCAATAACACATGTAGGCCCCTATGTTTGGACCGGTGTATGTGTGATAGAGAATATCACATGTTGCTCATGATCAATAAGGAAAATTGAAAACCAGAAGGGTCCTTACCAGCATGGCGGTGTTTCCTTCTGAATGTATTTATCGGACAAAATCTTTCCTTCAAAAATTTGCCAGTTTAAAAAAGAAAATTGTGGAAATACCCATGGGAAAATATACACAATTTGTGTGTTACTCTTTTGATGTATGAAAGTGACAAATGCTGTAATTTCTCATGTAAATTGATTATTTTTTAATCCTCTGTCATTTCTTTTTGAATAAGAGAAGATAATGCTAATGAAGCAGATTTAATCTTCACGATACCCTCAACCAAGCTCAAGCTGGAGAAGGCATTTTGAGCATTTTCAAGGTCTAAAATTAGGGAAAGAACTAGAAAGAAACACAAAAGCATTTTGAGGTGTTTTACTGTTCATACATCACATTTTTTTCCTTCACCCATGCACCTTCTCTCTCAATTACATTTCTGACTTTTTCTTCTTGTATTTCTCTCGTGCCCTCCCTCTTTCCTTTTCTTTCTACCTCTCGAATGATCTGACCTCTCAGGCACAATTTGACCCTCGTTGTCGTGGTGCCGTTAAGCCCTCATCAAACAAACAAACAAACATGTTTAATAAAAACTTGAAAACTACACAGAAGAGAAAACGTTTGTGTCTATCTATAGACCTGTAAATGATTAAAATTGTGATGGATGCAATATTTGTGATGTACAGTAGTAGTTGCAAGGTAGCCGACGTCTTGGTTGGATGCTATATGTGTTCATCAAAATGAGCAATTTGGGAATTTGAATTGAACACAATAAAATCTGGAGAGTAATTACACTGATTAGATTACATTTCCAATTTCTAGTTTTGTGTGTGAATAATTTTGCTTAAAGATTAAGTTATTTCTTGCTATTGCGTAGTAAACATATACAGTATTACAAAAAAAAAAAAACGATTGTCAGAACTTGCTGCTGTCTATGAAGATTTCATTTGAACCAATAAAATGGATGTTGTTTATCCTGGATCTATTCATTTGAGAGTGGGTGGAGCTAGTAGCGTGGGGGAGGGGAGGGGGGTGACTCAGTTCTCAGAAATAACATCAAGGCTCCCCTCCCTTATTGGACATTAAAGTTGGGCCTCCCACTGTTCTGAGGTTGACTATGCCACTGTGTGAGCCACCAAGGAATAGGAAGTGCTATTCACATGCCTGTGTATACAAATCCTTTTACATTTATCATGAATTAGCACTTTGGGTGCTGTAGATTTTTAGACAAATTCCCTTTTCCCCTCCTGCACTCAGCTCATTAAACCTAGGAATCATCTGGTAATTTTCTTGACCATGATTGAATTCACGCAGTGCAATTATGTCATCTTGCAATTCACTTTTTGATTGAATTCAGGTTTTGATATTTCATAAAATGAAGAAGGAGCATCATGCCATGAATCATAAATCTCATTCCTTTGAGGGTAGGTGGTCTTCTAGTTGACGGACCAGGGAAGTGACATTCAAATGTCACTTTTAGGGATGAACTGGTGCTAACACAGTCAGACTGGTGCTGTCACAGTCAGACTGGAGCTGTCACAGTCAGTGATCCCAGTAAACCAAGTCTAGGTCATACTGTCATAAAGCCAGTACAGCATAATAATCGCTCACACAACAGTCAAAAGAAATTTTGTATCATCAAAAAGTGCTGAAGGATATTTTCATCTTTGAGGGTTTAATCTTACTGAAAAAAGATAATGTTTCTTTAAGAAATAGCATAGCTAATTACAATTTTAATAGAGTGTGTGATGGAACTGCTCCTATTAAAAAAAAATGATGGTGAAGAATTGAAAAAAAAGGTTAGCATAAGGTTTTTGTGTTGCGATGCCACAAAATTACAAAATAATTTGCATAATTTATTATATTCAGGCCTAATAAGGCTCAAAAATTAAAAATTCTGTAAAATGATCAATTTGTTGTACGCATTTTGATCAAATTGCCATTTTCATGGTTTATAGCAGATTTCCTTCCAATTAAACTCGGGGTGTTGTTCACAGTCCATAGATCTTTAAGGGTTGGGCTGTCATTTAAAATTGTACAGTTCCTTACAGTACATGTGCAAAATTGAGAACCAAAATTAAGATAATTTAATGGTCAATAGGGGAAAACGTTTACAAGAAAATCCCTGTTGCGTTACTTTCCGATGTCATTAAAAGAACCAACGGGACATAAGCAAGTGACATAATTTTGCTGCTGGGCCAGTTGTGTGTGAGGAAAGGTGTATGATATTGCCGTACTGCTCATGTCTACTATAACGACTAGATATTGTGGAGCATGATATATCTCCTTTAACCATATTTTATGCTCATTCTGTTAATTCATTTTAATAGAAATAGAAGATACTGTACAAAATCAGACAATACATGAATATTTTTGTGTTCTTAGGTAATACTATATGTTTTTGTGTAAAGTAAGAAAAAATGATCAATTGCATTTGTTTAAAGATCTTTCCCATAACAGTATTGATTTGTATTTAGATGGTAAAGTAAATTTAGGGTGAGTGATGCTGTCTTGGTTCATCTTTATCCGCGTTATCTGCGATGATCTCGAGCTTCCATGAGATCTCCAAAATCGAATCAATAGAGAATTACAGTAATCATTTTATATATATATATATATATATATATATATATATATATATATATATATATATATATATATATTATAAAGTATATATATATATATATATATATATAATTTATATATATATATATATATTTCAACAAATATATTTTGACCTTTTTTTTTTCTTAACCTGTTAAGCATGATGTTATACAATGTAATATAACAGAATATCCATTTGATCTGTCCTTTTAGGTGTACTTTGCCGCATCAGATATAAAGAGAGGGACCTCCAGGCAAGTTTGGAAGGCTTTTTGGATAGGAACAAAAAGATTACCGTGGTTGGAAAATGGCAAAAGATGGCGATAATAAAAGTGATGATGGCTCCAAGGTGCAAATGAAGCGAGAGGTTGGGCTCATCAGTGGTGTGGCTCTTATCGTTGGATCAATGGTGGGGTCGGGAATCTTTGTGTCTCCCAAAGGTATCCTGCGAGAGGCGGGGAGCGTCGGTATGAGTCTGATTATCTGGGTACTCTGTGCATTTCTGTCAATGACTGGTAAGTTTATGGGTTTTTTTTCTTTCATTGAACAAAAACAAATGAGTTTCCACATGCTGGAAAGTACATATACATGTATTACATGTAAGCAAATCTAATTTTATTCATAGCAAGGCATGTAAGACCTCCACTATTTAGCAGATTTATGCTATTTCAATCATGATTCCGCTGGTCATTTGAGTTTTCCGTTTGAAAAAAAAAAACGGTTTTGTTTTTTGCCTGATAAATTTTATACCACTATATACTTGCAAAATACCATAGTGCCCAATAAATAGTAATAGCACTATTAAGTCTGTTCCTTGCCCCAGAAATGAAAAATGGTATCAATTTTTTTAGGGTTCCCCCCTCCCCCCTTAGGCGGGCCCCTGGACCCCACGTCGTGCAATGTGCAAAGCAATGTCGCCTTACGGTGACATACTTTGGCTACCCCCCATCAAAAATACTTCTCGCCACTCATGGTTGCCTCCCCCCTCCCCAAACAAAAATCCTGGCTATGCTAGTGTTTCCAGCCAGTTAAGCTTTAAAAATATTGATTCCGTGAGGTTGTCATTAAAGGACTAGTGATATCTACAAGTAACTTTTAGATTGGCTGAAGGTAAATTACGTCAACAAAATAATGATATTGCTTAGAATGGACAGTCTTATAGCCATTTGAATTTTCAGGTCTAGTCATTGAAGAATCTATATGCAAATTTGTGATGACATTACAGTGGAACAGCTGTTCTAATGTCAATCTGTTGTTTTTGATATTAATAGGCAAATCTATTGTTAAAAGAAAACCCATAGACAATTGAATTTGTTCAAGGTGTATGTAAAGGCAACATAAGACATGTTGCTTTTAAAGGAACACTAGACCGAAAGTGAGGGCGCTTAATTATGCTCAAATCACAGATATATTATCCACAAACGTTTGATAAACTTCATGCCTCCATAGCCCACAGACGATGTGAGGGCAGAGATTACTTGAATATTCATAAATTGTTATACCGTTGCATTCTCACGGTCGGAATCAAAAGTGTAGCCGGAATAGCAAAGTGCAGTAGACTCATCATCATTTTTAGTGACTGATATTTACGAGAGAAAAGAATTCATCACAAATTCATCATAAATTAAAGATTGATTAAATTTTGATCAGCCATAACTCCAAAACTAAGAGTGATAGCTGGTCATCAACCTTTAAACTTTGCCATACTGTATTAGGCAAAATAAAACACATTCTTGGCTTAATTTGTGGAACAGCATTGAAAAAATAAACAAAGATATTTAGCATACCTTTAATTTTGTTACTTCACAAATTTTGCATTTATAGAAAACATGAAATTTGTAGAAGTTGTATAACGGAAAAAAAATAAAATGAATAGCTACAGTAAGAACTACTGTACATGCATAATTAAATGTTTGTTAATTCTAGGCACTTTGCTGTTTTTCTGTCGTGGCCCTCAGGACGCGACAGAACTAGTATTGTAATGCTCATGCTCAAATATACCATCTTTGGTACCCTATACTTGAAAAGTTAAGAATGATTACAAACATTTGTAAAACAAACTAAGATTTTGACATATTTAGAAAATGTGAAAATTAATACTTTAATTAAATATTTTTAAAATTAATTATTCATTTGAAATTAATTTATTAATAATTAATAAATTAATGAATAAAATAATAAAGAAATACAAATAATTGATTAATTTTTTCAAATAGTTGAAGTTTTTCAAAAAGTGAAAACCTAAAAAACCTAATGGTATTTTATTTAAAGCCCAAAGTACAAAATAAGTAGGGCACTACCAATTGTAGAAAAAGGTGAACAAATATGTATTGTCAGGTTCTGGTTGTTTGCATTGTAATATAATCGACGAATATCAAAGTCCTGGATTGATGTATACTTGAATGCATGAAAACAATAATAATAATTATATTCTTTGTGATTGCGTAGCCCTGTATTGACCTGATAAAACTTGAAGATTTGGAAGAAAGTGGATTAAATCTGAAGTAATGTGGACACTATCTGCCATCTAGAGTTAAACTATTCACTTTATGAGTCCCGAAAAAATTCATTTAGTCAATTTGAACCTTTTATTACCTTAACTTCTTTCCCTTATCCACCTTCTCTCCCTCCTTCCCTCTATCCCACCTCTCTTTTCATTCTGTCCTAATTCAAGCATTGTAGTTTTAAGACCATTTGACTCTGACTGTTTTGTTAAACACCCCATACTTGCCAAACCAAAGTCATATCATTTGTCAATGCAAATGAACTGACTTTATGAGTCTTCATTTGGACTTTGCTAATTGGGCGTCTTTATTCTAAAGTGGATTGCCACGACAATGCAATTAAACAAATCATGAAACGAATATTTCATGTTTTTAAAGGAATATTGCCATGTTTTTAAAGAAAAATTGCCATGTTTTTAAAAGGAATATTGCCATGTTTTTGAAGGAGTATTGCCATGTTTTTAAGAGAAATATTGCCATGCTTTTTTTGCCAAAAGCAAAATTGCCATGTTTTTAAAATAAATATTGGAAAGGAGTATTGCCATGTTTTTAAAGGAATATTACCATGTTTTTAAAGGAATATTCTTTCCATGTTTTTAAAGGAATATTCCCATGTTTTTAAAAGAATATTCCCATGTTTTTTTTTTTAACCTTTCATAAGAAAAAGAACATTTTTGGAAACTATTTAGTACAAAAAACATGTTGATATGTTATTCCTACCAGTAGATAGTCCAATTTTAATGTTCACAAAAAATGCCAATAAACGAATAGGAAAAGGCCCAGTATGACATCACAGCAGCACATTCTCCCACAAAGTTTTGTATTTCATTCAAATCTATTATCCTTTTTACAGTAAAACCTGCGCGAAAAATAAATTGATGAAAGTTAGGTATTTATATACATTGCCAAATATACTCTACTTAAATAAGATTTAGAAAATGGACCAATTAAACTAATTAAAAGAAAAAAAACATTGCCTTCCTTCATTATGCTTCCCTCTACAACCATATTTAGTCCTCCTCTCCCACCCCCCTTCTCTCTACTTTGTTTTTTTTCCATGCACCTCCTGTCTCGATCCCAGCTTTCTGGCTTTTAGTCCCCATATTTCTCTCAGTCTCCCCCCTGTTTTCTTACCTTCCTACCTCTGGAATAATCTAACTCTCAGGCACAATTTGACCCTCGCTGTCTTGGTGCCGTGTTGAGTTCTCATCAAACAAACAAACAAACAAAAACATTTGCAATGTAATTGCCTCTATGACATCATCAAACAAATTCATCATATTATACAAAAACTTCAAAATGCAATTGGGATTTTTTTTTTAATCCATATCTCCTGAACGGAATATGATAGCAACCTGATTTTTGTACCAAATTGGCTCTAAAAGTATGCTCTCTGAATTGAAATTTGCCCAAAAAAACCATGGGAATATTCCTTTAGCCACCCAAAATACAAGATGGACTACAGTATGTGTTGTCCTTCCTTTGCAGATAATCTACTGGTATTCAAAATTTGAATATGGTCAGTTATATCAGGGAGTCTTAACAATGCTCTGGTTATATTTACACAGCCATCACTAATTAGAGTAGGAAACCATTAGCTCTCAATAAGGCTGTTGTCCATAAGGTCAAGGCTATGCTCTTTTATGGGTAGATGATTTTTTTTTTTGGCCTTTACATTCTATAGGTTTACTTTTTCTACTTGTAAATTGTATTTTTAACTTTTCAAAGAGAAGAAAATTCTGATGAACTACATGTTATTTTGGAGGTCAACCTTCTTAGCTCTTAATAAATGACTGCATGTTTGTTATTTGACAAGAAATTGAAATGTTTCTGTTGAATCAGAGACAGACATCCCTGGTTGAGTTACGCTTCTGCTATAAGTATTCATTAAGTGTGAATTATAATGCTTGCAAAATCATAAAAGAGACTTTCAGGCGTATAATTGATCTGGGTGTAAATTTGTGTAGGATGCCTCACAAATCCCTTTTTTTCTCTCAGTGTTTATGTAAGTTTTTTAAAGCATATATAGGTCAAACTGGCTGTGATAGTATAGGTTACAAAAAGTTGATTGCTAGTAAAGGAGGGAAGTTCAGTGGTTAAAGAAATATTCCCATGAATTTTCATTTTAAGATATATTCAAGAAACAATTTGGTGTGAAAGTTACGTTGAAATCTGTTTCTGTTTTAGAAACTATTGCTGCTATTGCTTTTCAAAGATCGTGCGAGTGTCTTGGAAAGTGACCTCACAGTGTACAGTGCTTGCAAAATTATAAAAGAGATTTTCAGGCGTATAATTGATCTGGGTGTGAGAAATTTGTGTATAATGCCTCACAAATCCCTTTCTATTTTCTTAGCGTTTATGTTACTTCTTTTAAAGCATAAAGAGGTCAAACTGGCTGTGACAGTATAGGTTACAAAAAGTTGATCGCTAGTAAAGGAGCGAAGTTCAATGGTTACAGGAATATTCTTGTGAATTTTCATTTTCATATATATTCAAGAAACAATTTGGTGTGAAAGTTACGTTGAAATCTGTTTCTGTTTAAAAACTTTTGCTGCTATTGCTTTTCAAAGATTGTGCGAGTGTCTTGGAAAGTGACCTCACAGTGTACAGTTTGATGTCATAAAGGCAGGTCCAAAACAATTCTCATGTATTTCTATAAAACAAATAAATGTTTTTCTTTTACTTAAAGTGTAAGCTTCATGAGCAGATAAGCAAGGCAGATAAGCAAGGCATGTTCTTATAAAGTGCATGTTGTACCCCATCTCAATAAATAAACAAAAAATGCTTCCAGTTTTTTAGGAAGAGGCAATTCATTTTCAAAGAAATACACATATGTTATATTGGATTGCCTTATGACATCACACTGTACAATGTGAGGTCACTTTCCAACACACTCGCGCAATCTTTGAAATGCAATAAATCCTAAATGGAATAAGATATCAACATGATTTTCTCACCAATTTGTTTCTTTCAGAGTCCTCTATCATAAATATGAAAATGAAAAGTCACGGGAGTATTTCTTTAAGTAGTCATGCTTGTATGCATAAGGTACCTGGTTTGAATCACTATTGCTGCATTGTTTCGTTGACCATGGAGCTATAGCTCCATTCCTTGACCAAGACACTTTGATACTCTTACTTGCTCCAGTCCACTCATCTGTAAAATGAGTACTGCTGGGGTAAACATGGATAGATCCAAGGGGGTCATGTGCTCTTCTCATACCTTATGGGCCTTCATGGCCAGCTCGGGTATGGATTTAACTTTTTTATTTAAAGGAGACGTACGAACCTACACTATGGAAACTTAAACATTTGTAGATATAGAAATTTTTGATCTGCTCTCAATGTAACATCTTCATGAAATATGTCAGAAGCTTGATTTAAAAGGGGCAGGGTGCTAGATTTGTTGAGGGGCACATTAATGTTTGTACAAAGCACTGCACCTTTTCTGCATGGGGCCCAGGGGCCCCCTTAAGGCTGAAGCCCCTGGTGAATGAAACGATTCTGACTCATAAGGACCATTCATGAGTCAAACAGGACATTTTCTTACTATGCTATTATTCTGTGTTCTGGATCCATGTAAGGTATTTCATTTATGAGTTTAATTACAATTATTCAGTTTAGAAAGACAATTTATTATATTTATAAATACATTTGTGGTTCTGTTGCGATAGCATAAGGAACCTACAGTATGTAGTCATGCTGGCATGTGGATGTATGTATGTGTGTATGTATGGGTGTATGTATTTATGTATGTATGTATGTGTGTGTGTGTGTGTCTGACAGAAGCTTGTAAACACGATATGTCAAGAACTGTGTGGTGGATTTATGTCATACTTGGTATATGGATGTGTTGTGGTCTGTAGATGATCGCTTTTTTTTTTTGGTGCTGATGTCATGAATATTAATTAGTAGGTGGGACTAAATTTAAAATTCTGTTAACAAGTTTGTAAACACGATATTTAAAGAACCATGTGGTGGATTTATGTCATACTTGGTGTATGGATGTGCTGAGATAAGCTCTATTGATTTTGGTGCTGATGTCATGAATATTGATTATTAGGCAGGGCTAAATGTAAAATTATGCTAACAAGCTTGTAAACATGTTATCGCAAGAATAGTGAGGTGGATTTATGTTATACTTGGTATATGGATGTGTTGTGGTCTGTAGATGATCCCTATTGTTTCTGGTGCTGATGTCATGAATATTAATTAGTAGGCTAAATTTAGAATTATGTTAACAAGCTTGTAAACACAATATTTAAAGAACCTTGTGATGGATTTATGTCATACTTGGTGTATGGATGTGCTGAGATGAGCTCTATTAATTTTGGTGATGATGTTATGAATATTTATTTTAAGGCAGGGCTAATTGAAAATTCTGTGAACAAGCTTATAAATATATAGTATCTCAAGATCATTAAGGTGGATTTCTGCCATACTTGGTATATGGGTGTGTCGTGGTCTGCAGATGATCCCTATTGTTTTTGGTGCTGATGTCATAAATATTAATGAGAAGGCATTAGTAACTGTAAAATTCTGTTTATGATCATATTTCCACAAACCCATGTCAGATTTAAATCAAACTTGGTATGATGCTGTTGATAAAAGCATGGATGATACAGGATCCCATAGTGTTGAGTTGTTGACCTTATCATTATTCATGTCAGGTGGAGCCAAATACAAAGAAATACTGGTTGTGTGATTGTGGCTTATAGCTTAAGGCAAAAACCTTAACACTTAAACGAGCAACAAAATATACACATTACATGTTCCAGTATAAACTAAACGTGTAAGAACACAACATTTAAAGATATACGATAACAAAAGATGCTTCTAATCCAAAGTTAGCATCGGAACCACATGGGATTTCTCCCTCTGGTTTTCTGATGAGGGGCAGGGCGGATCAAAAGGGGGGCAGAGAGGGGTTGGCCTGGCCAATGGAGGGGTGGGGCAGGCCAGGGCGTCCCTCTGAAACATCAAAGCTAGGGCACCGCAATTAGAAATTGAAAATTCTAGGATATGGTGAAATTTTAGTGAAGTTTTATTGGAAATCTACTGTATTACAAACATGGACATGTACTGAGTCAAAATCAAGATCATTGAAGTCAAAATCAAGATCATTGAAATCCAAAATATTTTTCAATGAATGTGACATTTAAAGGTAATGCTGAGGCAGAGTGTTTATATGCATATTTAATGCACGGGTCAAAGGACTTTGGCCGAGTAGAATGATGTGACTTTAGGAGGGTCATTCGCGAGTGCAAAATTCCTTTGAACCGTGCATTAAATATGTATGATATAAACATGATGCCAAAAACATTAATCTTTTTATAAAATTTCCGTGCTAGATTATTTTAAATGCATATAAATAAAAACAATAAAAAAGAATGAATGTTGTAAAACTAAACTAAGCCAAATACTGTAGGGCGTGCATCACGGGAGTTTAATGCAGGATTCATTACAACACAAATACTTCATACAAATTTGATAAAAAATAGTTATTCCATGAAATTTCATTTTCTAGCCTAATGTAATTTAGGCTAATTCATTTGTTTTGATACAAACGTAGCTAAAGTTGCCTGCCTGCAGGTTTTCAGAGATATTTAATTGGAGAGAGAGAGACAAAGTTTATAACACTTTTGAGTTTAACTTGTTGCTCGGTGCTATCCTGTTACGGTGTTAAACAGACTTAGTAAAGCAATTGTATTCCATTAGGACAAAATTGGTGCTCTGTGCATTTGTGGAAATTTGAAGGGTTTTCCTTGCAGCTTATAATTTACTTGTAAAGTGCATTTCATTAGTGTAATAATTGTCTCTATTATTGACAACGTGAAGTTATAATCATCAAGGATGTCTTATTATGTCTTATATCCTGTTTTGTCATTCCTTGTATTTGTGTGAACCAGATTATTAAAGGAATATTTCCATGAATTTTCATTTTTCTATATATGATAGAGAAAATTTGTCGAAAAAGTGGTGTAAAAACACGATATCATATTCCATTTAGAAGTTATAACAATTTAAAGAGAAGTAAAATGTTCTTAAAAACACCTCGTACAGTATATGTCCTTTAGCTTAATGATGTCATCAATGCAATTCCATCACAGTTATTTTATATATTTCTTATAAATTTAATCATACTTTTTACATTATCGAACAGCATTTTTGATTCATTATAGAAATAGGGTGGAATATATACATGTAATTTACAAGAAAACTTTTGTTTTTTCTTGGTGTACATCACATTTACAATGATATAAAAATCCAAATCATTTTTAAAGAAATACAAAAGAGGTTTTGTTGAAATTGTCTCTATGACATCACAGATGTTGCCAATCAGTCAATTTTATCAAAATGCAGAAATACTTTAAAATTTTGTAACTTTTAAACGGAATGATGTTGACATAGTTTTTTCACCACTGTGTTTCTAAAAGTTTTCTCTGTCATATATGAAAAAATGAAAATCCATGGGAATATTCCTTTAAGGTCAAAAATACAACTGGGGTTAAAACTTTTTGTGAAAACATTCAGTGTGTGTCAGTTAGGTCTAATGACACAAACAGGTATTTTGCAATCGCCATGATGGAAGCAATTGACCCTTTGTTTAGCTAATCCATCCATGCATGATATGCCTTTAAAAGTACAGATTTTCTAGACGTACAATTTCAGTGGTGATTATTTCTGAAAATTATTTTCCATAGATTTTGAAATCTTGAAGGGTGTAGATTAAAGATATGGTGAGTGTGATACTGGCAGCTTTTAGGAATCAAAGATAAAAGAGTTTACAATGGAAATAACTATTTTCATTCATCTCTAATACTTTTTATGTGTATCAATAACCCACTTAAGTTTGTTACTTAAAGATAAGTTCTCTACAAAAATATCTCCTGTTCTGTTAAAGATGTGAGGGATAACCAAGAATTTATTTAACCTTTTAAAGGTCTATGAAAAAAGAGCATTAAAATATGAGTGTAATAGTCTTTGACTTTTGAGCAAAGCCTGTGTAGTTTTCAATATATGGGTAATCTAACTGAAATTTGTTTAATATGTTGAAAAAAATGTGATGAATAACCAGGAAAACACCTCTAAATGCTTGTGTTTTTCTTCATATTTCTTCCTTTAATTTCAGACCTTGAAAGTATTTAAATTGCCTTCATCACCTTGGTTAGGGGTATGGTGAAGATCAAATAATCTTCATTAGAAATATCTTCGCTTTTTTAAAGAGAAATTGCAGAGGGTTAAACAATGCGATTTAAATAAGAAAATAGATACTTTGTCATATTCATATGTCACAAGAATAACATAAAAATTTGCATATTTGTACAAATTTGCACAATTTTTTTCAAAAAGCTGTAAAATGACCAATTTGAAATGATTTTGATTAAATGTTTGCTGTCTTGGTGTTTTTGTAATGAATTATAAATCAATTTAGCTAATGTTGCCTCTACCTGTCCATATACCTTTAATTCTCATTCTGTACCTGTCCATATACCTTTAATTCTCATTCTGTACCTGTCCATATACCTTTAATTCTCATTCTCTACCTGTCCATATACCTTTAATTCTCATTCTCTACCTGTCCATATACCTTTAATTCTCATTCTGTACCTGTCCATATACCTTTAATTCTCATTCTCTACCTGTCCATATACCTTTAATTCTCATTCTCTACCTGTCCATATACCTTTAATTCTCATTCTGTACCTGTCCATATACCTTTAATTCTCATTCTGTACCTGTCCATATACCTTTAATTCTCATTCTCTACCTGTCCATATACCTTTAATTCTCATTCTCTACCTGTCCATATACCTTTAATTCTCATTCTCTACCTGTCCATATACCTTTAATTCTCATTTACAAGACTGGACACGCGTAATATCTTTCTTTGTATGCCAGAAGGCACATAAAGCCTTCATGCTTGTCCTCCAGTCGGCTCTTTGTTTGGTTGCACTTCTGGTGACATTCCATGACCGCCAACCAGGCATATCCTCTTCCTTTAGCAGTGTGTGCCTGCATGTTGTTTTGGGGCATCCGGTAGCCATGTGATAGTGGGGATCCAAAATTGTTTTGGTACCTTGTGAGTATGTGCCCGGTACAGGGGTGTAGAAAGCTTTCAAAAAGTGAGGGGGGGCACAACCTCTAAGAGGGTACTTCCCAAGTCATATGCATATGTCCGCCCCCTCCTGTCTGTAGATAATAAAGTAAAGTAAAAGGGACACTTCATTTTTGGAATAGGGCAATTTTCCAATCGGAACCCATTTTCCTGTGCATGAGAATGACAAAAGTTGCCACGTTTCCTACAATTTGGTCAGTAATTAATCTGCATTTCATTTTGAAAGGGGAACTTTTGTAATACTTTTTTTTAAAGTGTGTGCAAATTCCACTAGTTCTTGTATCTTTGATAGTAATTGAGTGCCACTTTTCATTTTCAAAAGGGACCTTTTCATCAATTTTCCGAAAAGAGAGGGCCCCCAATTCCTACACCTATGGCCCAGTACATATCTGTATTTTTCTCACTTTAATCCTGATGTTAATACAGAATTCGTATTTGATAGTGCATGTGCATAATTCTGCATCCATGATTTTGGTTGGCGAGCTTATCATATCTGTTCATTAGATGTTTTTCATTTACCCACACAATTGATAGAGGTTAGATAGCCATTACCCTTCATCAATTGTATGCTCATTCCAGTTTGACCATTTTAAGCTTTCTCTGCAAATGATAATAGAAATGATGTGAATGTGTGTCAAGTTATCGTACCTACAGGTTGAAGGTCTAGGACATCACAGGTTCCCATAGTTCTTCTTGTACTATAATATCATATTCATCACTTTGAAGCGGAATTCATAAAGTGTCGAGCGTTGCCGTATTTGCCAAACTTACTGGAATTGCGACGACGACGAGTGAACACACAATTACAATGACGGGGTCGTCGCCTGCGTATCGATTATGATAGTAACAATGCTATCACAAAACGCTTAATAGGACTCGGACGATAACACAGGTACGACGTATGGACAGACGCAACATCAACAACCAAGTCAATGTCCATGGCCTTTGATAACCAGTTGTGGTGCACTGGCGTTTACTGGAATTCAGATCTTCTGTATTCATATAATTTGATTTGGAATGTACATGTATATTGATGTATGCTGCAACATTATTGGCACATCATTTAATACATAATTTTTTTTAAAGGATTAGTTAAACACTGTAGTGGTTTTCTTCGCTTAGAGAAAACCTACAAGGAAAGTTGAATTTCCAAGAAACTGCTGTTTACTTCCGGCATGGAAGTTTACTGAAATATTATTGTTTGTATAATATAGAGGTTTAAGGACTACTGTGCGCCACACCCCCAAAACTCTCAGTTCGAAATTTGCAATTTTATCACTTTGAATTATTGGTTGGGCTCATTATTCAAGAAAAGGTTGAACTAAAACTTGACTGTACCCCCCACCCCCAGTCAACATTTGCAGTGACTTGGACAATGGACAGGCCTTTAAAGAGTTAAAGAAAATCGATAGAATTACAGTAGGCCTACATAACTTTTTTCCTGAAAAGTGTTATTATTATTATTATTATTTATTCCAGTACAAATTTAAAACATTTGTAAAAAGGAAAAAGTACATGCATATACTTATTAAAACTTATAGCAGAAAATAAAAGATTATGAATAAATGATTAAGGAGAAAAATTAAAGATAAAAGGTTTAAAACAGTAATTCTAACTCTCCTGTTTGTAAGTAAATTGCCACACGGTAAATGAATACATTTTTGTAGACATTTATTCTGTATTTTGGCAATATGTTAGGGTTTGGAAGGTTTCTGTTTGAACGTACTGTACTACAGTAGATGACTTTGTAATGTGTTTTGTAAAGGATGGTTTTGTTCTTTGTTGATTTTTGTCGCCATTGCAATGAATTCCGATTTCGCCCTGTCATTTAAAATTTCAATAAGCATAGGATAATGTAGGTTAAGAATCTTCGAAGTATACTTTAAAAATTAACTGATTCTGTCTTTGTCTTTCTGTAAGATTAAATGATCCAAATGGGTACAGCATAAAGAATCTGTGATAAAATAGTTGATTTAAAACGATTAACTCTAGCATTAAGATTACAAAAAGATAAAATGTATGATTAACTCAAACAATATAGTAAACTTTACTTAAAATTTTGGACACATGATGGGAAAAAGTCAGTTTATCATCAATACATACACCAAGATAATCAGTTTTTACACATTTTGCAACCTCTGAACCTCGAATAAATATGTTGTCTGATTTTGATTTCAAAAGCCCTGTATGTTTGACATTTTGTTTACAAAGCACATTTCCTTTGATTTCTTTGAGTTCAGCAACAAGTTCTTTTCATCACATTTTGACACAGACTCATCAACAAATAACTGGTACTCTACTTGATCCTCATTTACAGAATGTTTAGCAATTTTACATGAAATAGCAGTATCATCGGCATACTTTATCACACAAATATTTTTGTTTGATCTTATTTCGTATAGATGGTAAAAAGTGCAGCAGATAAAGGGCTTTCCTGTGGTACACCTACATTTATTTCAGATTGTTCTGACAAACCTTTGTCCATTTTAATTTGTCTTGTCCACCCTTGAAGAAACTGTGCCAACCAATAAATGAGCCACAGGTCTTTTATAAATATTGTCAAATCTTTAAGTAGGTAGTTTGGCAAGACCGTATTGAAAGCACTTGAAAAATTGAGAAAAAGAACCTTTGACATGGTCGTTTCTTTACAATTCAAATGAGTCACTATATCGTTAATTAAAACTAGTACAGCATCTACACATGAAACACCCTTCTTGTGAGCAAATTGACACACATCTCCAAGTTGCTGTACGCTTTCCATCAAACGAGGCAGTAATATTTTCTGTAGGCTATTAAAAGCGATACTAGCGAGATCAATTGGTCTAAAACCATATACAGTTTGAGATGTCTTAATTTTGGGGATAGGAATTGTTTAGACATTCTTCCACAATGATGGAATTTTGCTGTTGGAGATAGTTTTCTGAATAATGAAGGTAAATAATGGTGATAAATCTTCACTTAAAAATTTAAAAACCCACCAAGGAAGTTTATCTGACCCACATGCAACTCCTTTTTTACCCTTCTTAAATTAATAAGATACAGATTCTATATTTACTTAAATACACACACATCACCTGTGTATTCCGGTAGAGAAATGTTAATATCTTTATTGCTTGAATGATTAGAATGGCCAAAATGTTTATTCAAATCATCTCCCAAATTTTCATCAACATGTACTACTACTGTTTTCATTTGAAATTCTAACAGTTTTGATCAAGCTCCAAAAAGAAACTGAATTTGCCTGCCTTATGTGTCCGAACGTTTAAATCCACACATCAGGAACATACTTGTTTATTGTTATAATCTTGTTTCTCAGAACTTTAATTCCATCGTCACACACTGTTCACCAACAAAACCCGATGTAAGATGAGATTACTTCTGTAAATTTATCAAGGCTATCTGATGATTGAATGAACATACTCCAATCAGTGCTATTAATACATTCTCCCATATTCATTATGTTTCCTCTTGATAAATCCTTTTCCATTTTTCTTTTTCTCTTTTCAATTCTGCGATGTTTTTCATTATACTTTGGACTTATTAATATGCTGTTATGATCGGACGTGGAGATTGGCGCTAATTTCTTTGTAAAATAGTAATCACCTTTTATATATACAGCATCCAAAGTTGAATTTGCGTGGGGGTAGGTGACAAAATCCACCATATTTTTGAAGGACATTGTCAAGAAAACCAATATTATGTCTATTAACATTACCAACAACAATGAAATAGGTTCGGGGGTTTTCTTTTTGTAGATTTGTAATAATTGCTTTCAATTCATTATCAGCTGTCGAAAAGTTTGATGAGGGTCTCGTGTACACGTTTACAATTGTAATGTCTGATATTGCACTTGGGAGATAACGAGGGCGGGCTTGGATTGCGAGGAGTTCAATATCTTGTGTTGATAATGATGTACATACTAATAGGTATACATACAGTCCATTTCTTGGAAACATGTGATCACCACCAAAAACAATAAGGCATTGTCCCCCCTATAAGTGGGGGAGGAAACAAGTCCTCCCCCATTTACTGAGAATTGTCTGTCGTGACGGAACATAAAATAATTTTCGATAAGTAATGCTTCATCTGCAACTCTGTGTTGTGGGGTTTCATCCTGCCAAACTTGATTCAAGTTTTGAAGTTTCGTTTCTTGCAAAGTTATAAAATATGAATTCTGTAAATTAGCAATCGTTTGATCTAAATGCACAAATTTTCTTTGAAGGCTGTTGACATTTGCAGTCAAACCATACGGAAAGCTGAAATTAGACGGATTTGCATTTGCATGTCTGCTCTTGTACACTGTCTTTGTTTGTTATTAACCGTGAATCTATTGTGAATTCCTGCATCTTCATCCGAACATCATGTAAAGACTGTGAGGTGTAGTGTAGGCTATGCATGGTTTTTATGCACAATACGGTTGGGTGAAAAATTAGTAAGGACACTGAGTTCACTACTAGATACAGATTGAATTTACAACTAAACAGTTCGATTAGTTTACTCACAAGCGACAATATCAAAGTTAGTATTCCAGCAGAAATAATAATTTCACACCAAAACTGTATAACACGATAATAACATATCAGAAATAACAACGATAAAGTAGGAGACATGTTTTAACAGCGGCAGCTCGGAAACAAGCGCCCTGGTATGAAAAAATTCACCATTTTGCTAATTTCATTGTCCTCATTCAATTGAATAAGATGAATAAGTTTGACGATCTTAAAAAAGGATTAGTTCAGGGGTCAAGCAAGTCCATCTTATACAGTATGAAAGAAGACTTTATAAGAAACAAACTGTTGATAAAAGCATTCAAAATCTCATTCTGTTAAGGAGATATTTAAGTTTAAAATTTGGCATCATTTGTGGAGAAATGACTGAAATCAGACTAGTTGTGACACCACAGCCTCAGATTCCTCAAAGTGTTTATGTATTCTATTAATTTTTGTTCTGCAATTTTGTGCCTTAAAAACCATTGGATATGTCAGGAAAGTAGTAAAACAGAATCTAGTAAGGATAGGTATAGTATACAGTACTACCTGAAGAAAGAGGAAAATCATTCGAATAGTGAAAAAGTTTTAATTCATTTTCTTTGCAATACATGGCACATTTGACTCTGACTGTCGCAGCTAGTGCCTTTAAACATTAACAAACCAAATTTGAAATACATATAACAATTGTAAAGAATGGGAGGACACCAACCTTCTATAGTAGACCCAGTCATTTCCTCACAGATAAAACTTTAAGAGCTTTAAACTCATATATTTCTTTAATGGAATTAGCTATTTGAATGTTTTTTTCACCATTTTCTTTCTTTTGAAGGATTAGTTCAGTGGTCCAGCAAGTCCATCTTATATGAAAGAGGACTTCAAAAGACACTTTGAAAGCATTGCAAAATCTTATTCCATTAATGAGATAAGTTTAAAGCTTGGTATCATTTCTGTAGAAACAACTGAAATTAGACTAGTTGTGATGTCACAGCCTCGGATTCCTCAAAGTCTTTATATATTTTAAAGAAAGTTTATTTACATTTTTCACTATTTAAATTATTTTTCCTCAAACTTTCTTCAGGTGGTATATTATAAAACTTTCCTAGATTCAGTTTTATCACTTTTTTTGACATATCCCATGATTTTTAAGTGACAAAATCACAGGACAAAATATGATAAAATACATAAAGATTGAGGAATCTGAGGCTATGACATCACAACTAGTCTGATTTCAGTCGTTTCTACACAAATGATACCAAACTTTAAACTAAGATATCTCCTTAATGGAACACGATTTTTGAATGCTCTCTTCACCATTTTCTTTCTTTTGAAGTCCTCTTTCATATAAGATGGACATGCTTGACCACTGAACTAATCCTTTAAATGGCTCTTTCCTATAAGATAAACATGCTTGACCACTGAACTGCAGTAATCCTTTAACACTGGCCTACGCTTATCCTCAGATACAACATATTTTGATGGTTTTGTTGGTCAGGACTATGTAAATAAAGGAGCTCTCATCTTATCTTCAGTATTTGCAAAAAGTATCCCATCAAAATAGAATAGATTTGTTTTATAAGATAAAGCAAATTGGGAAGTCATTCAAGATTTCTGCTGTGGCCTCAGGATGTGGCAGGACCAGTAAGCTCCATGCTCAAAATTCACCATCTTTGATACCTAACTTGAAAAATTAAGAATGATTACAAACATTTGTAAATCAAACTAAAGATTTTGATATATTGAGAAAAATCTGAAAATTAAAACTGCATGATTAATATTCAAAGCAGAATCAGAAAAAAGTGAAAACTTAAAATACCTAATGGGACTCTATTTAAAGCCCTAAGTACAATATAATAAGTTGGGCACTTCCATTATAGAAAAAGGCGAACAATACGACATTAGTTGTTGTGCTCATTAAATTTCAAACAATCAGACCGGACCTGATAAATAAGCAGGTCGGGTCAGACTTTTCCTCTTTATTTTCTTTATTCTGAAAACCACAAGTAATTGGAATCAAATTCCCTTATCAATGGCCCTATTGTATTCGTTCTCCTGGTTGATCAGTTATTCTAAGTAAGATAAGTGGTCTCATTATTTGCTACAGTAAGTTTGTGGTCATAACTTACTGCAACAAATTTTTAAGGAAAAGGACAAGTCATGTGAGTTGTCAGGTTCAAGTTGTTTGCATTGTTATATAATATGACGAATATCAAACTCCTGGATTGACGTATACTTGAATGCGTGAAAACAATGATAATAATTATATTCTTTGTGATTGCGTAGCCCTGTATAGACCTGATAAAACTTGAGGACTGGGAAGAAAGTGGATTAAATCTGCACTAATATGGACACTATCTGGAGTTAAATTGTATTCTGTTTTTTAATCCTGAAACACTTTATTCATTTGGCCAAACCAAACTCGTATCATTGTAAAATGGCAATAGAATTGAACGAAACATATTTGTAGTGTTTATTTGAGCCTTTATTTGGAACTTATCATTGGGCGTCTTTATTCTAAAGTCGACAGCCATGACCAGCCCTTTTGAAAGGGCTATGCGTTAGGATGGGGTTTTATTCTTAAGGGCTTAAACCTTTTACTTTAAACTGTAGCTCTACAAAACAGCTAGCGAGAACTGTGCAGCAGTCAAACACTTCTCACATTGGTGTATCATACATTTGAGTTGTAATGCAGTTAAGAATTTTTACACACTACGTAGGCCTATTTTTGTTGTTGTAAAATGCGGTATTATATGGTTGTGAATGTTTGCTCAGTAATATTTTAACAGCGCAGTTCACTCTAAGATTGATATTATATGGAAATGCTGTGGGCTCATATGGAGGAAATAAGGGGCAAAATAGGGGAGAGCAGAAAGATGGAACACTTTTGAAAGGCTGGCTACACCCATGAATGCCAGAATGTTTTTATGCTATTTTGCCACAAACTTCAGCATGGCAGACTATCCTTGTGATTTTTGGTTCCAATGCTAATAGCATAAGGAACCTATGCAGTCATGTTAGTGTGTGTATGTATGTATGGGTGTATGTATTTGTGTCTGTGACAGCAAGCTCGTAAACACGATATCACAAGAACAATACACCGGATGCTTGTCATACAGTAGTATACAGATATCCCATGGTTTGTAGAAGTGCCCTATTGTTTTTGGTGGTGATGTCATGCATATTAATGAGTAGGTGGGGCTTAATGTAAATATCTTGAAATGCTAATATTTTCTACAACCAAAAGTCTGCTTTGTTTCATATTTGGTGTACTTATGTTGTTCGCTAGTGTGTACACATTCTTGTAACAAAAATGTTGAATTTCATTAATATGCAGAGTGGGCGGGGCTTAACATGATTTTGTTGAAAGGAGGTTGGTAAACACGGTATCTCAAGAACAGTAAACTAGATTCATGTCATATGTGGTACACAGATAGCCCATGGTCTGTAGATGTGCCCCATTGTTTTTGGTGGTGAAATCATGCATATTAATGAGTAGGCAGGGCTTAATATTAAAAGTCTTGAAATGCTCTTATTTTGACAACCATATGTCTGATTTGTTTCATATTCAGTATATTCATGTTGTTAGCTAGTGTTATGTGTTCATTGTATAGAAATGTTAAATTTCATTAATATGCGTAGTAGGCGGGACTTAATATGGTTTTGCTAAAAAGACCTTGTAAACATGGTATCTCAAAAAGGACAAACTGGATTCACGTCATGTTTACGCAGATAGCCCATGGTCTGTAGAAGTGCCCTATTGTTTTTGGTGGTAATGTCATGCATGTTAATTAGTAGGCAGGGCTTAATGTAAAAATCTTGAAATGCTCATATTTTAACAATCACATGTCTGTTTTGCTTCATATTTTGTAGAATTATGATATTAGCTAGTTTGTATGTGTTCATTTTATAAAAACATTGAATTCCATTAATATGCATAGTAGGCTGAGCTTAATATGATTTTGCTGAAAGAGCTTGTAAACACAATATCTCAAATATATTATGATATGCAATGACATAACAGTTAATACAGAATCAATCAGCATAGCATGAAGAAAAGTATCGGAGCCACAAAACCTTTGGGGGTTTTTTTTGCAAGTTGTTTTCGAAATATTAATGAATAATAGGGCCTCATTTTCAGCAAGAGTGCAAATTTCTGAAATATTGATAATTGCAAATAGATAACAATTTAAACAGAAAGTTGTTAGAGCTTTCCGTTCAACATTTGAAGCCTCTCTGTTTTGTTTGTTCCCTAATGTATTAGATTTTTAAACTGATACAAATTGGAAAGAGGAATAATCTCCATAATTTTGACGAAATTCCCTTGGGCATTACGTTTGTGTGATAATGATCATTATACTGTACTCTATCAATATATCGCCCAAGCTCATTTTGCATTTCAGACTTTGTCAGTAATATTGTTAGTAGCTATCATAACCCCATTATAATTGACCCTGGGGCTTTGATAATGAAATGATACTTCAAGTTGTGAAAAAGCCAGCACATCTTTCTTGTGAGAGGAACGATGGTAAATTGAACATGTGATTACCTTTAATTGGGGACTATCATTTTGAGGGGAAGAAGGGCAATAAGATCAATTGCACCTGTCTGAGTAAATCAGACAAGTTTGGATGTGATGCGTGCTTAATGTATTTTGGATTTGAATGGTTGTTGAGTTAATGTATAATGGAAACCAGGACAAACAAGAGAGAATGCAAACTATTGTAATTTGGTTTGTAAGGAAGGTGAATGCCATATTTCATTTTGGACAGAGGTATAGGCAACATATCCCTAAACTTTTTGCAAATCCAGTATAAACCATGAAAATAAAAATCATGAATTTTAGATGTTTTTGTATTACAACTTGAACAACCTGTGACGTAAAGCAGGCCTAATCTCTTTCAAAGTCATAATTAAGATCACCCTTACAGAAATATTAGCTTGCAGCAAGCTTGCATCAAGCGTGCTGCAAGTGTGCTGCAAGCTAGTATTTGGAACAAATTAGCTTGTGCAAGCTAGCAAAAACCATCTGCAAGCTTGCGCAAACTAGCAACACTTTCTGCATGCTTGCCCAAGCTTACAGATATTTTATTCTAGCTTGTGCAAGCTAAGAAATATATCATGCTAGCTTGTGCAACCTAATGTTAGCTTGCACAAGCTAGCAAGCTAGTATTTGTTACAAATGCTAGCTTGCAGCATGCTTGCAGCATGCTTGCGCAAGCTAAAAATTGTGAGCTTGTCGCAAGCGTGCTGCAAGCTAAATTTGTTGTAAGGGCAGTCATCTCATTTATATATTTCAAATTTGCGTACCGGTAAGTCTAAAAAATGTCAATCTTTGATCAGCAATAACTGTTTCACTTAAAATTGTAGCATAACAGTTTGGGAAGAACAAAGTAAGGTAGTGAGTGACCCCTCCAAACAAAATCATGGACTCTCAATATCGATATGAAGAATAATTATTTTGGTGCAGCATTTGAGAATTGAACTCTGTTCACCAGAGAATTGATGAGGAGGCTAAAATGGATTAATGGCCATGCTATTGTAGGCCAAACACGTATAGGTTTTCATTTATACAATAGCCAAGCTTTTATGCTTTTGCTGTTTATAACTATCATGTGCCCAACTGAAATTCTGAAAAGGTATGATGGCAATAGTCTTCAAGCAACACCCCCTCCCCCCATACCCACACACACTCTTAAGGTTTGCATGTAAGGCAATAATGTATTTTGTTGTACATGTGCTTTTCTAAAAATTTGTCTTTAAGTTTGAAGCCAACAGCTGAATTGATTGAACTTAGTTACATCGTTGCTAACTATGTTTTGGTCTTTTCATTCTCCAGTTCTCTAGGAAAGAGCACCTGTGTGCCTTCCTCCCCCCCCCTCCCTTTTTCTTCATTTTATCCCACTCATGTAAGGCAATTTACTTCTTGTGATATCATCAACTACATGTACTGAAGTTGTAAATACAATTCGTACTTGTGTATACAGATACAATTACTTGAAATTTACCATTTGCTCGTAATACAAAAGTTGGTTTACACATCCAATCAATGAGCTGAGTAAACTTCTGGTTTGCTATTCAGATAATAGTAGAAAAGCTTTGGCTGTACCATGGAGCTATCTCAGTTAATAGCTCTATACTTGTTTTAAGGAGATTAAATTTGTTTAGTCAACAGATCATGCTAAGATTGTTTGAACCTCCTGGTGGTGGGTGGTACAGTAGAGCTGGTGGACAAACTTGACCTAATTTATCAGAGAATTGATGGACTAAACACTGATGATATCTGTGGATATTGGTCTTATTTCTAGTGTTGGTAAAAACAGTCAATTGAAATTAAATTGATTGATTAATTTTTCCACCAGTCTGAATTCTCAAAAGCTTGTGTCTCTTACAAGTGATTTAATTAAAGGTAATTTGTCCAGTTCCAAAAAATATACATAAACAGCTTCTGCCTGTGACATAGTAGTAGAACATTTACTGTAGACTTCAGAAACTTTTTGTTAGTCCACAAGGTCACTCACAATAAATTCCATATTTTGGACATACTGTACTATATTACCTTTAATACAAACGCGTATTGAAAAATACCAACTGAGCCTGTTCTGGAATTTTTTCTTCTTTTTGGGAAAGCTTGGGGGTGGGGGGGGGGGATGGTGTAGGATTTCACACTTGGATCATTTTTAGTGTTCTGAAGTTCAGTAGGATACTTTTGCTGTCATGTATCAAAAATGTACATAGGGGTCACAAACAAGGTTAACTGTAATATACAGCAGTGGGAATTATGGAACTTTGAAGCTTTTGATTCTGATAGCTTTATCTTAAAAAAAAAAAGAAGATATTTTAACACCCTGGCACATTTGACTCTGACTGTCACATTGCCTTTAAACATCAACAAACAAAAAATAATTGAAATTCTGTACTTTCAAAAAGTTTTAAGATACTGTAGCTTTATTAAAAGTATTTTCACCTCTAGTTTAGAATTTGATAATACAATGAATTAATGATAAATTTGATAATGAAATAGTAATAAATTTGATAATACAATACTGTACCCTGAATACAGTAGCACAGTATTCTGCTCTTATAAGAGTAGTACAGTTATTATATTGCCTGAATTCTAAACCCAATGTGCCCTATGATATGATATCTATGATAACACATTGGTGTAGTTACCATGTCACACATCCCCAATCCAAATTTTTGTAATAAAATTGTAAGAGATCTTCCATCTACAGGGATAATTCCCTTGGCAACTTGCTTGTAAAACTTTCAACATATAAAACATTTTTGTGTAAATGAATCATGTTTTTTTCATACTGAGGCAATAAGATATCATAAACTAGATTATTAAGACACAAAATATTATTATCAAAACACAGTTTATCATCAAGGGACTATTAACACCTATCCACAATTAATAGATATGCCAACACATGCAGACATGCAATTCGTAGGTCTGTAGGTTTGAGTGACAGCGAACTGGCAAATTTTTCAGACAATGTTTTGTTTTACTATATTCGTGGGATTTGTAATTGTCGGGTTTGCTGGATCAGCCAGGCAGGTTTGTAGGCCGATATGTACACAAAAAACAAGAACATAAACCTAACTGTCGTTATACCTGCTATATTAAGTTTTTCAGGATTCGAGACTCTACTCGTTTAATCAAGGGGTTACAGCTTCGGCAAGTTAAAACTTCTTTTATTGAGAGCTACAAATATCTCATAATGCTGATTAATGCATGCAGTGTGGAGTGCAGTGCATGTGCAGGGGTATATTCTTCCTGACATAAAATTTAAAAGATATGCTACTAAGCACACAAATGTTTCATATTAATATCCTACAAACCTGACAAATAAAAAAACAAATAAAAAAGTCTCCCTACGGGAAACACACTGGCACAGGGGGTTTGAGGAAATGGGGCATAGTTTTGCTCAAATATAGTCTCATCTGATCTGCAGTCATGATGGCGTGTGTGTTTATGGGTGTGTGTGTGTGTATGTGTTGGCCAGATCGTAAACATGATATCTCAAGAACAGTACAGTGAAAGTACATGTCATATGTGGTATACATACAGCCCATGGTCCGTAGATGTGCCCTATTGTTTTGATGGTGATGTCATGCATATTAATGAGTAGGCAGGGCTTAATGTACAAAATTTGAAATGCTAATATTATAACAACCGCATACATGTTTTGTTTCATATTTGGTACAATTATGATGTTTGCTAATGTGTACATGTTCATGATATTAAAATGTTGAATTTCATTAGTATGCATAGTAGGCGGGACTTAATATGATTTTGCTCAAACAAAGCTTGTAATCACGGTATATAAACGAATGATAAACTGGATTCAAGTCATATGTGACATAGTGCTGCCTGTGACATGGTCTGTGGATGTGCCTTATTGGTTTTAGTGGTGATACCGTGCATATTAATGTGTAGGCGGGGCTTAACCTAAAATTCTTCAAATATGATACATGAGCAATACATGTATGTCTGTTTTGTATCATACTTGCTATAATGTTGTTAATTATTGTGCACATGCTAGTGTTGTCAATAGGTATGTCTATTTTATTGATCTGCCTAATCCATGGTGGTTGTGGCTTATGAATAAATATTCTGGAATAAATATTTCATGATATGCAATGACATGAAACTTAATACAAATTTACAAATTAATTAGCTAATGAAAAAAAAACATTGGAACCACAAAACCTTTTGGTTCTGGTTGAAGAGTCAGATTTCATGCATGGCATCTTCTGGAAATCTTCAAATTTCAGGAAATCCAACCTTTAATTATTGTAAAAAATTCCTTTATTTTTGTGCAATTTCCTTCATTTTTGAAATATTTGTGAGAAATTTTTGAAGAGTTTCTATCAAATTTCGGGAATTTTTTTAATTCTGGGAAATTTCCTTTATTCTCTTGGAAAGTTTGCCAAATTTCCAATAATTTTACGACCCCCTCCCCTGTACAAATAGTTTTTGGACTGATAAGAGACTCATATATTTTTGTAAGTTTGTTGGAACAATTGATCAAATTTCCTAATGTCAGATATCTTCCTACACCACTGATATGCAGTTGAACCATGGAGCTATAAAGTAATAGCTCCATGGTTGAACTTTAATGATTTCTTATATGAAAGATGGGTACTGTAGCTCTTTCTACAAAGATAACTCAAGAATGAACATTCCATGCTGATTCTGATCAAAATTTACCCCTCCAAATAGCTTCACCCCCTGAACCCCAGCAAGATCTAAGGTACTGCAATTTTAAATTTTCAAGGTCATGGGCCCATTAAGAACTAAGTGGACCAATGATGATGGTACATGGGCTTTATTAATTACAAAGACGAAGATGAAGATATTACAGTTTTCTCGGGCTCATGAAGACCAAGTGGACCCCAAGATAAATAACTGGACATTGACTTATGAAATCTATATGATTATGCCTCTTAACATAGATCTTCCATATCACTTTATAAGAACAAAAATCTTTGGAGTTGAAAATTAAGTCCAAATTTCAGTCCAAGACAAGGTTTTAGTGTATGCCATGCAGCTTCAGTGAAATGTTTTTACTATCAATGTCAGATTATGATCATGGAAAGTGAGGTGAAGTGTGTGGAAATCCCTGGTGTAATTGCTAATTGCTTGTGTTGGATTGTGGTTTCTGTTGTTAGCAATATAGACCCTGACGGATTTGAGATTTTGTCCGAGCTTAAGACACAAAATGTTTTGCAAGGTTTAGACTTAATGAATGTTATAATAAATTTTGATTAGGCTTTTTCCAAACTACCCACTCACTTTGCCTATTTTATGTTCCCACTCAGTGCAAAAATATTGATAAAATATTTGCAACAATTAAAGGATAACATTTTCCACCTAGCTCAATTAAAAAAAAAATCAAAGAGCAGCTTCACCTTGTAAGGTATTCACTTGGATGACTTTGTCAGCTTTTAATTACATTTCCATTTTTTCCAATAACAATTTTCCCCCTGTACAGTAACCAGTACAATAATTTCAAATAGTACCTCAGGAATGCATTTTGGATGTTTTAACTTTAATTCCCTCCCAACACATTATTTATAGTATAACATTATTTATGTTATAACACATTATTTATGTTATAACACATTTATGTTATAATACATTATGTTATAACATATTATTTATGTTATAACACATTTATGTTGTAACATATTATTTATGTTATAACACATTATTCATATTATAACACATTATTTATGTTATAACACATTATTTATGTTTACACATTATTTATGTTATAACACATTATTTTTGTTATGAAATATTATTTATGTTATAAAACATTATTTATGTTAAAACACATTATTAATGTTATAACACATTATTTATGTTATAACACATTATTTATGTTTTAACACATTATTTATGTTATAACACATTTCTGTTATAACATTATTTATGTTAGAACACATGTTATAACACATTATTTATGTTAGAATACATTACAGCAACAGCTTTAATTTATTTGACTACACCTTAATACAGCAAATCATCCCCTTTGGAATTTGCATTTTCAAGGGGAGCGACTACTTCAGAAGTTTTTCAAATCAAAAGTTTGCACAATTATTTAAAATCTCAGATGCTATCTGTCTGTCAAATATGCACAGCCCTCATAAAGATTACACTGTTGACAATTCTTCCATCTCCCACGCAAATGGGCGCATCAATTTGTCATTCCAACCAAGCCAATATTTGTACTTGATATGCTCGCTTGAAGTGTCAAGCCTCTCAATAGTCACTTAAAACTATTTCATTCTGAGATTAGAAATGATGTTCTATTTTTATTAATGGTGGCTAAACACAAATGGAGAATATACACGGTAGAAAGACAGGTGGTCAAGAATTTTGATTTGCAGTATTTGGGTGAAATGCATATTTATGTGAGATTAGTGGGACAGAAATGGGTCATCTGACTATTTACATTCTTGTTATTGTAAAGAATTACTGAATATAAAGAAAACCCTGTTGGTAGTAAAGTGTGTTGTTATTTGAGTATTAGCTCGCGATCACACCCACTGCAGGGGATCACACCCACTGCAGGGGATCACACCCACTGCAGGGGATCACACCCACTGCAGGGGATCACACCCACTGCAGGGGATCACACCCACTGCAGGGGATCACACCCACTGCAGGGGATCACACCCACTGCAGGGGATCACACCCACTGCAGGGGATCACACCCACTGCAGGGGATCACACCCACTGCAGGGGATCACACCCACTGCAGGGGATCACACCCACTGCAGGGGATCACACCCACTGCAGGGGATCACACCCACTGCAGGGGATCACACCCACTGCAGGGGATCACACCCACTGCAGGGGATCACACCCACTGCAGGGGATCACACCCACTGCAGGGGATCACACCCACTGCAGGGGATCACACCCACTGCAGGGGATCACACCCACTGCAGGGGATCACACCCACTGCAGGGGATCACACCCACTGCCACCCACTGCAGGGGATCACACCCACTGCAGGGGGATCACACCCACTGCAGGGGATCACACCCACTGCAGGGGGATCACACCCACTGCAGGGGATCACACCCACTGCAGGGGATCACACCCACTGCAGGGGATCACACCCACTGCAGGGGATCACACCCACTGCAGGGGATCACACCCACTGCAGGGGATCACACCCCTTGCCCATTTCTTACTAAAAGAACTAAGCTTGGGTGAGTGACCCATATCGATATGGGCGATATTGAATTCAAGGGTCATATCGATATATCCATATGACCCTTGATATTGTGTTAAGGCTCTTATACATGTAATACAAGGACCAAAATGGAAAGAAACTATGTAAACCGATATTTTTTTAAGCATAATGGATATTTATTTAAAGATTTATGTACATATTTTGCAATGATTTCTGTTAATTTACACAAACAATATTCTATTTTTTTTTGTGCTGAGATGAGATGACCTTGCACAGAACAGTAACAAAGATTGAAGTTTGACATCATATAATTTGCATATCGATATTTTGATTATATTGATAATTTTTTGGTTATATATCAAAATGGTATAATGATCAATATTGCCCAAGCTTAGTGCGAACGCTCACCGGATCTTATCGCAGTCACTTGATCTTGACTAAACAAGTTCCCTCAACAGTCAAATAGCCTTCAGTGTATGCATCTGTCTGATCGCGAACTGGCACTCAAGAGAGAACACATGACATTGTTTTGTCTGCCATCATCGAGCAAGGTTATTGTCGGGGATCGATCTGAGATAAATGGGAACACGGCCCAAGACTCTCTGAAGCTTAAGAATAGAAGGTCAAGGCCATACTTAATTAACCCTTACTCTACCAGAACATTTGAGATTACAAGTCTTATTTTAGGGAACTTTTGGAAAGGGGGCTTTTTCACAAATTTATCTTCATTTTCTACTGTAATAAGTTTATGTTATATGAAAGCTAAGACTTTGAACTTTACGTTGGTTTGCATAATTCTCTTAATCAAATATGCAAATTTATGCAAATATGGTCATTAATTCAAATTATTAGATGTCCAAAAACTGTTATCATAGTGATATTCTGCTTTCTTGCAGCTAATTAGAAAAAAAATATTGATAGAATTTATGAATTGTTGAAAGAAAGACCTTTCAATTGATAGTACAGGCAACCCGCATATGTCGGATGCGTCCAAGTCGGATTTTCGCGTAACTCGTACTGCACAAAAAGTCCCGATAAATCCCAATACATGTATGTGTCAATTTACCTTCTTAAAGTCAGAAATCTGCAAGTCGGATAAACCCCATGTCGGACTAATATCTACACCTTGACATACGCAAATATGTGATAATTACAGCGTATAAGTCGGATGGAAGAAAATATCAGTGCACATAATTTACAGTTACGCACTGTGAACTTTCGAACGGCTAGTCTGATCACTCGCCATATATAACACAGTGCACGTTCCCATAGCGCTGTCCGATGCAGTTCACGTAAAGTTCATGATACAGTATACAGGTGTAAGTGCACAGTATGCGTACAAATAAGATGTTTATGTGACTTTGAGCGGGGAGGGAGGGAGGTCACTGTCTTTTTTATGAATAAAATGACATTTAAGTGAGTCATGTTACAGTATATTTTTAAGAATGTGATGTTCATACGGTCATAAGTATTTTAGAATAAAGTTACTTGCATATGTGTTTTGTTTTGTGCTGTGTTTTATACTGGGGTTGTGTTTCCGCATTCAATTTACACCCAAACTGGCAAAGTTTTGATAAGTGTGTTGTGTTAGTCTAACGTTAGATAAGAGATTATGTTCGTGTTTGGAAAGTCTTGTTTGAATTTTTTTTGCTTTTTTTCCTGTAAGTACAGTACAAGGTTGTTTTTTTTATTTTTTATTTATTTGATACGATTGGATGCATACCCGATGTCCTTCCCCATTAGGCAAAACGGGAGCATCGTAATTACGAGATAGAATTTTGCAAAACTAGTACTGTACAATACCAACATACGATGCCTTTAAAATATAACTCGGATATTGTGTAAGTCGGATGCTGGTAAGCGGTCCGGATGGATCCAGCTTATGTGGGGTTGCCTGTAACTCAGTTAATAGCTCCATGCTTTGGCCATGCTTTATTTTGTCATCCTCTGTGGTCAAAATAAATCTTCCATTAGGGAGTTGTCATTTGATATCATTGGTATAGGTCTAGGAGAAATAAGTGTGAAAACAAAGGAGACTTTTCCCTTGTATTTAAAGCTGTATGTTGGTCTTTAGATGATGAAAATTGGTTGAGTAAAAGTGAAAATATTTAATTTTATGTATTTTGAGTGTAAAATGTCACAAAATTTGGTGGAAAATGTTTTTTCGGAGTTTCTTTTTCCTTTTTTGACTCTAATTTTCATACATTTCTAAGAGGAGTTGACTATCACAACCTATATAAATTAAAAGAGATATCATACTTTCAAATAAAATAAAAAATAAAAAAATGGATTTTTGACCCTTTTTGACCAAAATTGAGTGAATACCTTGCCACACTGAAATAATTTTAGATTTGCACACTTTGACCCAATCAGTGAATTGTGTCACTTTTTGTCAATGTTTATTAATCAATTAGGTCATTAATTTGACTTTACCTTTGTTTATTATGTCCTTAAATTCAAATTCATACATGGCTAAACCATTTGCTAAAACACAGCTTATTTAGTTTCAAAACTGCATTTAACTCAATTTTAGCAAATTTTACATTAAAACGCATTTGTCACACTTTTCCAAATTTAGTGTATGTCATGGTTTGTATACACTTTAACTATGTCAATTACTTTTTAACGATGTCATATTATCAATCATTTATTTTTTTAAGTTGGAAGAGAATATTGTACAGAACAAGAAAATACTTGATAGCAGTGGTAAAGTAACATGTCCAAACATTTATGCTTTCAAAATGCTTAATTCTTCAAAATTGACCAAAAGTTGGCCAAATCTGGTTGTCATGGAAATGATCATCAACAACTCAAGAGGTAAACAGATTGAAGCGAAAAATGAGTAGACTTCAAGAAAATCTTAAATTATATTTGAAAAGATCAAATATAACAAAAATAAAATTGCTTCTGAAATAAAACCAGTCAGTTTGTTTTTGCACTGCCATGGGTTGAACTATAACATCATTGATGTCGAGTTGCTTGTTACTTTTGACTTTCCCACACTTTCGGTAGACAAATTCCGCCTATGGGTTCAAAGATTTGGGAGCCCGGACCAATGTTGACAATTACCTATTGGACGAACAAGTAAAAGGCTTCGTTTGAAAATTGCTGCTTAGAAAATTATTAGGGCATGCCTCCTCCCACCACAGCCCTCAGTGTCAGTGCCCCTGGTAAAATGATATGCTTTAGGGTCCGCGTCACAAAGGCTTTACATGACCGTCACCCAACCGGCGGTAGACCAGTCGTGGACGGAGCCCAATCCAAAAATAGCACAGAGTTGCCTATTGAATCAATGTCAACACAAGCAACACGCGTCCACGCATTCACTCTTAGTTTGTATGCACTGAATGCACTGTACAATGTGTGTGAGCTTTCTGTGTTCGGTATGAATGGGGATTAACTCCGCGAAAGTTCAGCAACAGAAAATCTCATTTGTTTGCCCATGGTTCGTTGGTGAACATATCAATTTTGTTTTGAATTCGTCTTCCTGAAGTGGCATGTACTTGTAGCTACATATATATGCATATAAACTTTTGCAAGTTCAATCTATGTTCTCTTATAGTGTAGTCATAAGGCCTACATTAAAAGTGTTTCACAGGCTTTGATAAATCGCATAAAATATTATAAACATACAGATTGTGATCGTTGCTGGTTTTGTGCCTCTTTACTTTCCAAATAGTCCTATTTGTTTTAATGCCAATCATTATCTAGATGATTTTATTTACTCCTTTTTTTTCACAAAGCATGTTAATAAATTTTCAAAAGCATTTGTTGTTTTTCTACCAAGAGTAATTAGAAAATAAATTAGTTTTTTTTCCATAAACTTTATTTCAGTACAGCCAGAAAAAGACAAGAAAAAATGAGACTTAACAATTCATATTCAACATAATTTCTTCGAAAAATAATGATAAAAAAAAACAACACATTTGTTCCTAATCTAATTTATAGGCCTAAGAAAAGAAACACAAGGGGGTGGGGAAATAAATCTCCCATTTTCACCATAAACATCCTTACCCATTCAGTAGGTGATTTGGGGAAGGAGGGGGATTTTCATTTCTTAAAATGTCCATTTAGTCCCTTTTATTTTATCTTCGCATGTAGGCCTACGTGTATGTCCAAGATACTGCTTTGTGGCAATGGGTTCCTCTACAAGTATATAGAAATACCATGTACAAAATGAATTTTAATGTAACTGGTAATGCGGGAGAAGTCACAAAATCACATTTTCTTACCGAAATCGGGTGGGAGAAACCATAAAATACACTATGATACAAACAATTCATCATAAAAATTAGAGAAAAAATGTGGAGCTACACCACTCACCTTTCCCCCCTCCTCCCCTTCTTCTTGCATTCCCGTGTTGAGGAAATTTATTAAGGGCTATCCCTCCCCGAAATTGACATTTATTGTAGTGCCTAACCCCTTTTAGGGACGGGAACAAAAGTGAGTGTCCCCTGGGAATTACGGCCCTGCACCCCCTGTTAACTGACCAAATATCTCTTTTGAATAACAATAAAAGCATTTCTTTGCGATACAGAACAAAAGTGGAGTTACATCACTCCCCCATCTCCCCCTCCCCATCTCCCCCCCCCCTTTGCATTTCCGTGATAAGGAAATTGATTAAGGGATATCCTCCCTGAAACTGACATTTATAAACCCCAAGGCTTTATACATCTTTCGATATTACCCCCTTATACATCTTTCAAATATTACCTCCCCTCTCCCGATAATAAATATGCATCAAACATATCTTTTGAATGAAAATATTAAGCATTTTCCAGCGATACAGAAAGAAAGTGGAGTTACACCCCCCCTCTTCCCTCTTTTTCTTTCCCGTTTAATGAAATTTATTAACGGATATCCCCTCCCCATGACTGACATTTACTAACCCCTTTAATCTTTCAGATATTACCTCCCTCCCCCCCCTTAATTGACGTCACACGAAACATCTCTTTTAAATTAAAATATTAAGCATTGCTCCGCGATGTCATGGAAATTCTTTGCTTCCCTGTTTTAATGAAATTTATTAACGGATATCCCTCCCCATGACTGACATTTACTAACCCCTTTAATCTTTCAGATATTACCCCCTCCCCCCTTCCTCCCCTCCCGTTAATTGACGTCACACGAAACATCTCTTTTAAATTAAAATATTAAGCATTGCTCCGCGATGTCATGGAAATTTCCCATGTCATGCAAGCGCGTAATGAAACAAATCCAGGCACTGCAATATTATAAATGGTCCTAAATATTATTCATATGCTTCCATATAGGCTTTGGGACCCAGGGTGATGATAACATTATAAGTTATTATAATCTTAAGGCGATGTTAATCAGCATTGATTATTAAAACTTGCTTTCTTGATATACTCATAGAGAATAGGAATCATTTAATAATGAATACTTGCTTCGTGACCATTTAAATATTGGCAATTTCAAAGGGACATATGTTTAATGAGCAATGTTACTACTGCAGTACGCATCGCAGTATCGCCACGTGGTAATTAGCATACCCTGACCGTAAGATCTATAACTAACCTACATTGCGTAATATAAGACCAGCTTCCACCTGTACCTCAAACTTATATTCATACACAAAGTGATACGTTCTTTGTGTATACTTGATACCCTGGGATTCATCCATGGACGATGTACTAGCTTCAATGTCTTCAGGTGTTAGAAATACAGTCCAGTAGCATTCCCATTAATGGGAACATTAGGAATTAGTTCTGGGCATGCGCCAAACGTTTGCCTCCCTAGGTGAGTCATCCTCTGATCAGTCGTTCTGTTCATCATACTGCACGCAATCAATGAGCGCATTGTTTTGATCTCGTTAATGCTGCAGTGTACACACAATACAACCCGCGGTTTGTATGGTTTAATACTACGGACAACGAGATTAGCTATCTCCGTTATTTTTATACCTTTCACGCTTAGTAGGCCTACAAAGAGATATATCGTCACGAAATTATAGTGAAGTATTAAATATACATCTCGGATTGTCCAGGCTAAGCGCCCAGTTATCATACCAACTTTTATTTGAACTTTCGGTGACAGATCGTGTAAGTATGACCGTCACTGACAGGTTTCACACTGTGTTACTGTATTGAATCCTAAGGAAATGACTCACAGCGTCAGCCTCACACTGGACAACTTGCCACAAAACTTCAATTTAACTCGCGTAGGATTCTAGGAAAGACAGGTTTTGAATTAAACACTCAAATTATTATACAAAATTTATGTATGATTAATTCCCAAAGATGAATCTTTTGAAACAAACAAGCAAACGGATAGAAATTCAAGCACTATTTCAACTGTTTAATGTAAAAACAACGCAAAGAAAGATGGCTACCAAAATCTAGGCCAGGGCAGCTGCTGTCGTGTCTACGCATATATTCTTATCAGCCTAAAACACATCTACAACATAGGGGTCAAGTACAGGTCACGTTATACTTTTTGCAATAGCTCAAAAACGGCGTGGTGAACCTATGTTATGGGAGTGGAAAAAGCATAGGTATTAGTACTACGCTTAATGTTTTGCACATCCGAAATTTCCCAAATTGCTAGGAATTTTCTTCCAGCCGTTTGAAGTTCCGCACGTACGTTATAGGTATGGAGGCTGAAAAATGTGTCTGTATTAATGGCGCTGACCATTGGTCAAATGTTCCCATTAATGGGAACAAATTTGTTCCCATTAATGGGAATGCTACTGGACTGAAATAGTATGCATTTTATGACTGAAAACAGTCAGAATTATCATTGTTTTGATTGCATTTGTTCCCAAAATGTTGAAATTTCATTATTTTTAGATAAACACCATTCGCTCCTGAGAAAATATGCTTTGGTATAAAATCTTCTGGAACTAAATTATATCAAACAATAAACATTATCTGTGTAACTTCATTATCTAAAAAATTTTCGACTTGGCCCAGATTTTGTTAGCATATGATACATAGAGAATACCAAGCCCGCCCCCTCGACCTTAATTGTGTTACAAAGTACCAGATTTTAAAATAATAATTTTGTTGGCATACCAGAACTAAGTTTTTGTAACCCGATTACGACTGGGTGAGCTAGGGCAATGTGTACCATTATTTGCTGTGTATTTCTGTTTAGAGTGAATATTTCCAGAAGAATATTACTGGAAGTACAGTAGGCCTATCTTGTACTTTCTGACTAAAGTGACTTATCCCACCTAACTTTGGGTAGAAACATTCCACCTTTGACAATTCCAGTGAGAGAAAGGACCTGAACACTCAAATTTTCATAGGCGCAGATCACGGGGCAAGAGAATGATCACCCCCCCCCCATATTACATTTGGAAATTTTGTACAAATTTACTTGTGAGTAGTTATTTCGATGTTGGGAAATTTTGTCAAACTTAATATAGGCCTATTACGGTTTTATAAAATGTTTTTTTTTTCATAAGTAGTGATAAGTTTCAAAGAAATATCAATATTTCAGAAGGATTTCTAATTCAATTGCTTATTGGAGAAGGAAAATGGGAGGGGTTTAATTCCTTTGAAATTAATTTCTTATGTGTGAAGAAAACGTGTTTGTTTATGGATGAATGGGAGTCATTCTGTACAAGTAACCAGACAGTAAAAGACTTTAAAGATAAAAAGGTCATGTAAGAGTATTTTTTTGCTAGGGAATTTATTGTTTACAATATTCTCACTGACCTATTTACAGTTTTCATTTAAACCCCAAGTCGTACCCTTAACATTTCATAATCACTCCTTCAATTGCCTAGTCTAAAAATTCAGGCTCATGTATGATGTAATATTACATAACGAGCAAGAGTCCCTGCACGTTTCTGATTTATGACACTACACCCAAAACTTTGTTTTTGCTTTGTTATAACACGCGTTAATTTATCCAGTCAGCTCAGTGAAAAAAGACTATCTTTTTTTACTTCGGCCTGATTCCACTGTGACTTAAACAGTTGAAGAAGTGTATGTAAAAAGAATAAAGAGGTATAAACATTGTAAATACTGATTTATCATCATTGATGCATATCATTGGAAACAGCGAAGAGCACATTTTGCATAGAAGAAAGTGTTTTAAAAAGACTGATAAATACTATTATTTGAAGGGTAATTTACGGGGTGATTTCGTGATTGTCATATTTTTATTTTTATTTCTTCTTGTGAGGGGTCTTGCAACTCAAAGCTGCATTTTTATGACTGAACCAAGCACAACATAATAACTTTTACGTCTTACAAAACTTGTAGAACCTCAAGTTGCATTTCTCTCTCACAATGTTTGCAACTTATTTACTCCCAATCTGAAATAATGAGTTGTTAAATAGGAGGAGAGGGCCGCGGAGGAGGGGGTGCTACCCACTCATGGAATAAACTCAAAGCCTTGTCTCCTGATTTGTATTGATACTACAAAAACAATATTTTTTGTAAATGTGACGGGCCGCATAAGCAGGATTTTGGGGGAAAGGTTCCAACTTATTTTCTTCATATTTACATATTCTGTATTGTGGTATATGTATTCTATCTTCGTGCAATTTTAGTAACCCCCTACCCCCACACACACACACAAACATACACTTTCGTGGGTTAAGTGCAGTGGCGACGCTAGGATTATGGTCATATGGGGCAAGAGTGGCAATTTGGTCTCATGGGGGGGAGCAAAAACTTATATATAGGATATATATATATATATATATATATATATATATATATGTATATATATATATAGGATATATTACGTAGCTTTACACAATTTTCTGGCGGGCAAATGGGGAGGAAGCAATCTTATGGGGAGGAAGCGATCTCATGGGGGAAGGGGATCCCCCCCCTCTTGTAGTGCTGCGCTAGGTAAAGTGATGATCATACAGCAATTGCAATTCCTCCAGAATTATTTTAAAACAATTGAAATTTCAGTTGTTTTAATTAGTGAAACGTAAGTAGCATTAACTTAGATGAGACTGACAAAAGAACAAACATTTTATATCACTCCCTTCTTTTGCAATACATTGCTTTAATGCAAAAGTTCAAGCAACGTATGATATATGAACCCTGGGAATAAATGTTTTCAGCACTACGGGTGGAAGCGTAGGTTTGAAGGAACCTGTATTTCCAAGGGCAGCTTCTGTTTAGTTGAATTAACTTGGAATATCAAGGGCTTGGGTATATTGTACATATGATTTCAAGTAAAAGATATAATTTTGTTTAAAAGTTATAATGCAAACCAAACTGTTGTAAACTGAATGGAAGTATTGTAAACACCACATCTGTTCCTTGTCAGTATGAGACGAAGTAGACCCAATGAGTGATTATACAGAACGTAGATGCAAATGACAGTGGAGGTAAAATACGACACAAAGTTTTCATGTTAAACTCATAACAACACTTTTGAAGTTGGAATGCATGTGTATTTTTTCAGGTAAGATACATTATATTTCGTGAATCTTTATTTCTCCCGCAATAAACGTACTTACAGTATCATACAGTGATTTACCATGCATGCACACTATAGCAATAAGTTAATAGTACAAGATTGCTGGCAGAGAGTTATACATGTATCCACCAGCCATGCTGTCCATTGTTGAAAAGTAAAACATTAATGGTATTTGCTTCCTCGAAAACAAAAATCAATAAAATCTGCAGTGTACGAACTTCTTTTCAAGGCCTTTGTCATGATGAAAAGTTCATTGACACATCTAATCACTGAGGCCTATCGTACCGTACGTGTATGTACAGTAAAGTTTAGTGTGCTTGAAGTGTATGGCATTTGAACTTGTCTGTGTTGTGTTGGAAAACATAACAAGTTGTGCGTCGCACAGGTCGACCTCCGTTGTACGACCGGGCCCTAAATCCTTTGTGACGCAGACCCTTAATTATGTCAAATTAATACTAACTGTATGTAACAACCTTTATGTAATATGTGGTATTTGTGAGTGAGTGGATATCTATTTGTTTTCAAGCTTCAAGAATCACCTAGAATGACGTCAAAAAGGTTTCAAAATGGCGTATCCAGGTTCCAGACCAGTCCACCCACAACTTTCAAAAGGGCACCTCCTGCCCCCGCCTGCACAATTTCAAAAGGGCACCTCCTGCCCCCTTACTCTTGGGCCAGTGGCAATGCTCCCCCCCCTCCCTTGCCGCCGTGCTTCTGACATCGCTACAGAAAAATCTCTACAGGCCCCCAGGACTCTAGTTGCCCCACTGCGTATGCGAGCTTCAATATTGTTTGAATACTGTATGTGAAAACTGTCCTTCAAGTAAACCTAAAGAGGCTAAGCCTCAACATCAATATGATGCAAATTTTATTACAATGTTTGCTTTTAAGTGAAATAGAAATCATAAACAGACATACCAACAGCAAAATACTTTTGTATAAAATCAAGATGAATTTTTCATCCTTGCAACAAGACATGATATTAACTATTGCTAATAAAATAGCCATTCTGAGCAAATGATTAATTATCGGAATTAATGAATCCCATTTAATCAATATAAGCATCTAGGCCTAATAGCAACCCACAAATACACTTCCTAATGGCAATCATTATAACAAAATATAACTAAAACGATCTATAAACTTTCTTCTTTAAGTCCTCTTTAATATACGATAGATTTCCTTGACCCCTGAAATAAGGTTGTGACGGTCATTCGTTTAACCATTTATCCGCCCGTTTGTTCTAATATCCGTTGAGGAAATCATGCTTTGTGTAAACGAATGTTATTTCATTTCTATGTTTTTGGCGGTTTTGGCCTACTTAACTGCTTAACTTTCTTGACAGTGCTAGGATTATTTTCGGGGTTATTGAAAACAAAGTTTTGTTTTAAATTATTTCGCAGGATTGCTTATGGTATGTTTCTTACGTATTTTCTTCAATGAAAAACTAGGTATTGTGATTTTTGTGGTTGTTTTCATTCTCTTGAAGACATTCCATCATGTGTAATGAAAATGATTGAGCCCTGGTGGTGTGCGTTCCATTAGTACCATTTATTTTCGACGAACTTTCGTCTTGCATTTATCAGTTAGGATATAAATTTACCACTCTCGTTTCCACTTGTTTATAATAAATAGTATTTACTCCAACATGGAAATGCAATCCATCCCCAAAATGGCAGTAGGCTTTGCAAGTTGAGAGAATGACCGATACATGAGGGAATGACCGTTACATGCATGATGTGATTAATTATGCACATAAACAGTATAGAATACTACATCACTGAATAATTACATCATCAGTTACGGTTAAATGACAGTAATGGTGACGGGTGTACATTTATGAGAAAAAACACAACCTTACCCTGAAACCTTTAAGATTTCACATATAACAGTGATTTTTCCTAAAATGGAAGAAATTTTTCCTATAATCAAAGGAATTGTCTGGAAATTGAAGAATTTACCCAAAAATTGGCCCAAAAATTTCTGAAAGTGAGCAAAATTATCCAAAAATAAGCAAAATGTTCCAAAAACGAGCAAATTTTCCTGAAAGTGAGCAAAATTTCCTGAAAGTGAGCAAATTTTTTTAATAATTAAACTAAAAATTTTCTGGAAATTAAAAAATAATAGGCCTTACCCGAAAATGAAAGAAATTTTCATGAAAATGTTCTAATAATCGAAGAAAATTATCTGGAACTGAAGGAAATCACCCCAAAATTTGCCAAAAAGTTCCCGAAAATAAGCAACTTTTTCTGAAAATGAGCCAGATTTCCTGAAAATTGAAGAAAACTACCCGAAAATGAAAGAATTTTTTCGGAAATGTTATGAAAATAAAATAAAAATATCCAGAAATGAAGCAAAATTTCCGAAAAGAAAGCAAAATTTACCAGGGTGGGAGGGGGAGGGGGTAATATAACAAGTAAGCATCCCCCCTTCACACCCCCTCCCCGGGGGCCCCCCACCCTTCCCCTCCTCTCCATCCTGCACTAAGAATTTATTTAAAAAGGCACTGGATTTATGCATAAGTTAAGAGTAATAAGTCTGTAACCTTGCAAACAAAAAACAACTTATTGTGGATAAGATTACTGCAAGCCAGGTCTTGTGTCTAATAAGACAGGAAGGACTCATGCTGATTTTTAAAGGTGTTTTTTTTTTTTTTTTTTTTTTTTATCAGTGAGTTATTAACAGCCAGAGATTCAATCGCATTATATGGTTGAAATAACCTACTTTAAACTATTTAGCTACTTTTAAGCTTTTAATAGGTTTTTTAAACCCAATTTATAGCCCAAATGAGCTATCAACTATAAAAGTTATACCCCAATTGAACTACACATTTGGAGAAATCCCAAACGGGATATCAAGCTCGATTAGCATATGTGCCAGACGGTATTTTGGCGTTCCAGCCAATGAAAATGTAGCTTTATTTCAATTGGAGATTTTCAGTGGTATTTCCCGAGCCAATGTTATTATAGATGCTAAATTCCTTCGGATTGTGCCGAGTGGAATCCAAGTATTTGAAACATATTAAGTGATTTTGAAATGCAGAATTCGTTAAAACTATGCAACAATATGAACTGTTATATCATCAACCAATCAATCTATATAAGACAAACATAGCAACACAGCAAAATATCTCAAAAATGCTTAGGATATGATAATGCTGCAAAAATCCGACTTATCCGGGCGAGAACCTGGCTCTTAAGTTAGTCATCGCATAAGCTCAAATCTCTTAAAGGGATGTTAAGCTTAAAACTCCCCTTATCATGAGACAATTGATGGAAAAGAATCAACAACAAACCTACAAATTATCTAGCTACCAACACAAACGAAGTCCAATTTTAGATTTGACCTCCAATCAATAGCAGATGAAGAATATTACACACAGCAAATTTCACTTTTACGGCTGAAAAAATTAGGCATATCTTTAACAACCTCCACGTGGAGTTGTACTTTTAAAGGGAATGGTAAAACTTGTCAAATACAGCTATGCACATAATTTATGGTTCATTTACTCTGCAACTTGATGTGTCCAATCAGGTTTCATGAATCACACAGCAAACCAAACAATGACATGGATGAGACATCTTTTTATTTCAAAATTGACTTTAGTCAATTGCACTCTCAATGCAAGTAAGTGGTATCTTGTGATATCAGGGGCATAGATAGCTAGGGTACTTTGATTGAGGGTGGTGTGTGGTGGTCGAAATCCCTGACAAATTGTATTTATCTGTAGTGGCGTCAGTTCAAGTGCGAAGCTTAGGGGTGTGGGGTTCTAGGGGCCCGCCTAAGAAGGGCCCTAGTGGGATCCAGGGTAGGCCCTCTGACCTTAAAGATTTGAAATTGCAATATCTTCATGGTGGACGGTCCATGTAATTCATGAAGCCCAAATACGATCATTGTTAGGTCCACTTGTCTTGGTGGGCCCATGACCTTAAACTTTTAAAATTGCAACATCTTTATGAGGGATGGGTATATAATTCATAGAGCCCATGCACCATCATCGTAACTTGGTCTTGGTGGGCCCATATCTTTAAAGACAAAGTAAAGTTTTTTTTCTTTTTTTTTTTGATTTTTTATTTCCATACATTTTCTCTATTAGGAGTTTATCTTATATCAAGTAGATTGATATATTTGTAAATGCTGACTATACCTTGCATTTTGGGAGCTGATTTTGTCCTTAACCAGTTGATTCAAGGGAACAAGTTTGTTCCAGAAATCAAGGACATTCAGATTGCAAAAACATGGGATTTACCAATTTCTGAGGCATTGGCTAATTTATGGAGATACTGTATGTGCTTCGCACAAACTAGATGGAATGCAATGTATTTTTTTTAAATCTATCTTTTAAGTTTTTCTTGCTCGTGAAAAATTGTCTTTGATAGTATGAGTTAAGCTGGTAAACTGCTTGTCACACCAAAACTCCACCAGTAAATATGAACAAATGATTATTCCCTATGTCTCTGCTGTGTAAACACTGTCATTATTGATTTCTTTATGTTATATACAGAAATTAGTCAAAATGGTGGCGGCAGAAATCCATATGTCAATTTAATCATGGATAAGCTGTTGTTGGCTTGTTATCTCATCACCCACATATTTATATATATATATGTGGGGATGAGATATTGTAGTCACTTTGCTGTATAGGCAAAGAACTGCCTGTACCTCCTACACTATATGGCCACCTCCTTGATATTAGAGGGGCTGGTTCGGTCCAACAGGGGGTCTCATATGATGACCTCATATTAGGGGTTATGGATCATTAGATTTTCGAACAGGACAAAATTTGGTGATTTTTGCATCTGTCCGTGTGTTTGTGTGTGTGTGTAACAATGGGGTACCCCTGGCCCGGAACTTTTGTCCCCAAAGTTTTGGAGTACAAAGGTCACAGGTCAAATGGGACAAGTTTTTGGTGATGGCTGTATCTTTTGAAGGATTTACGTGGTATCTTTACAAATTGCATATTTGGGTAGGGATTACATTCTAACAAAACTTTAAAATAATTGGAGGTCCAAGGATCATGGGTCAAAGGTCTTGGGTCAAAGGTGAAATAAGTGTTTTTTATGCAAAATTTTACGGATTCTTAAACTCAAAAAGTAAACCTACAGTATGTTGTATCATGACACCTTGGTACACTAATTTGTGTCCTGTATAGACTCTGTGAGTTCAAAGGTCACAAAGGTATTACCCTTTTCACCATTTCTCCTTATAGTTATGGAATTGGTGAGTGTGATGTGAGCTTGAATGGTGTCATACAGTAGGGTACGTTAAATGTGACAAATTCTAGAAGTTATTTTAGTGATTAGGGTCAAAAGTCAAGAGGTCAAATATGTCATTTTATGGGTAATTATGTACTAATTTGTACATTTTCACAGCATTTTGAATTAAAGAAGTACAACACCTATACCAACTCTATGTTGTACCATGACACCTTGGTACATGAATTTGTGTCCGTATAAAGTCTGGGTCAAAAGGTCACAGCTATTTACCCTTTTCACCATGGTACATGTGACATGAGTATGAATGGTGTCATACAGTAGGGTACGATGAATGTAAACAAATTCAGTGATTATGGTCAAGGGTCAGAAGTCAGATGTCAAATATATGATTTTAAGGGTAATTAAAAGGCTTATAACTTTTGTTATATGCATATTCTTTACTCAGATGTCATTATTAATTCCTTTTAATTTCCCACCATGTGGTATGGTCAAATTCACCATCACCCTCTTGTAACTTCTACAATCAGCCCGGACCAGTGGTCATTCCCCCATCCTCCCACCCCCACGCATAAATAATTATTTACGCTTCAGAAACGTGTTAGTATGGAACCTGTATATGACTGTTTTTCCTGGAATTTTCAGTTGAGGTCCTTGAAAGTCAGGGAATTCCGCAAAGCCAAATGTGTACGAACCCTGCAATGACACTGGGTTATGTTTGTTATGGGGCCCGAACGCTAAATTCCTCATGGGCCCCCAGACCTAGCTGCGCCACAGGTCAATGGTACAACAATGGGGTGGGAAGGGTTGGTAAACCCCACGGGCCCAAGCAAAAATAGAGATTTGGGGGGGGGGCGAGCAATGACATTGCGATATGTTTGTTATGGGGCCCCAGATGCTAAATTCCCCACGGGTGTGTAGACCTCTATTTGCGCCACTGGTCATGGACCCATTAAATTTAAGCAAGCAGGCCCAACTATGACATCACAACTAGTCTGATTTTAATCGTTTGTACCAAACTTTAAACTTAAATATCTCCTTAATGGAATAAGATTTCCAATGCTTTCTTTGCCATTTTGTTACTTTTGAAAGTCCTCTTTCAAATAAGATAAACATGCTTTACCACTGAACTCATCCTTTAACAGTGAAGGTTGCGTTTGTTTATTGATGAGTGATTTAATATAAGTGAGTTTTTGTTCAAACTTGTATTCCTTGAGAATTTTGGACTGAATATCCATGGCAACAGATATTCATCATGTTGACTTTAAAATAATATTTTTATTCAGTGAAAAGAGAATTGGTTGCAAAATTTAATTAAAAAAGTTTCCAAATCTACCAACTTATGGAGTTGATATCCCCACCCCACCCCCACCGCTACTGATCCTTTCCCTATGGCAGTTATTACTTCAGTGGTCAAGCATGTCCATCATTTGAAAGAGGACTTCAAAAAAAAAAAAAAAGGTGCAGAGAGCAATTTTATTTTGTTAAGGAAGTATTTAAGTTTAAAGCTCTGTCTTACCTGTGTAGAAATGACTGGTATAGTAAGTCTTCTACGGAAAGTTGGTGTTCTTATCCTCACATTCTCAGCAATTGTTAATGTATTTTAAAGATGGTTTTATTTCAATATTTAACTATTTAAATGATTTTCTCGAACTTTCTTCATGTGGTATACTATAAATACCAATACTAGATTCAGTTTTACTACTTTTTTGACATATCCCATGATCTTAAAGCTACAAAATCACAGTACAAAATATGATAGAATACATAAAGACTTTAAGGAATCTACAATATTGCAACTAGTCTGATTTCAGTCATTTCTACACAAATGATAAACAAATATAGACTTTGATATCTCCTTCAATTTTTAATGCTTTCTTCACCATTTTGTTTCTATTGAAGTCCTCTTTCATATAAAATAGACTTGCCAAACCCCTGAACTAATCTTTTAATATAACAACCTCAACATACCTATTTTTGTTGTCTGCTTTCACATATAATGAACATAATAACGTAGTATATTTTTCATATAGTTTTCAGTGCGTAGCTTCGCTCAGGTTTGTAATATACAGTTCAATTTGTCAGCCCTCTTCTTGTTCACTATAAGTTATTATCATTGGAGGAGATAAGTATCATTGTAAACATTCCAGAGCCGAATAAGGCCTTCAGTTTGGGCTTCAGTTGTAAAGTGAATTGTGTACTTCAGCTTCATGTACCGCTTCTTCATGCATGCTGAGGGAAATTGTGGTGTAGTTTCCATGATAAAGGTATATGGACAAGAAAAGACCTTTTATTCAGAAAAAAAGAGCATACAATTCTAAGCACATAACTTTTTAAATGATTGAATTAACATTTAAAGTTTTTAAGTCATGACAAATTAAATGTTGAATAGTTTTTTGGCACATGCTAAAGTTATAATGTATGGCAGCGATTCTTAATAGGCGGCCCGCAGGCCAAATCTGGCCAGCCAGACAATTCATTCTGGCCCGCGAACAATAGTCATAGTGAAAAAAGATATATAGTGCGTCCCAAACGATTTAAATGAGATTTGTAAAAATCGCAAAATCTAGTAATTTGGGTTTTTCCATGACAGATCAACGCACTAGAACATCACAGCTTATCAAATAAAATGTTGTCTGTAGTTACGTTATAAAATGGACAGACTCGCGGCGTGTCAAAGGAAGGTGGATTAAAGAACCGCAGACATCTGGCGTACATCCTTATCGGGCGTGCACTTGGCTTGTTTGTATTCAGGGATTGTTTTGATGGGTTCTGTTTGTCATGTGATGCTGGTTTTGCCACACGATTGGCCCACAGCCTGAGGCTCTTGTCAAATGGTGGCCCTTAAAAAAATTTAATTAAGAAACTGTGATGTATGGGCAAGAACACAGCTCAAAATCTTTCATGTAACCCTTAATATTTATCTCCTAGATTTCAGACACCAAATATGATACAAGTGCATTTACTGCTAAATATGGGGTTAAGGCTATGTAGCAAAATTTCATTTCTTTTGTATTGTACCAAACTGCTTCCTTTTATACAATTTTGGGAAAGGGTTGAAAAACAAAAAGTTAACATAAGCATGGTGTTCTTGTTGTTGTGATGTCACAAAGTATTGTGCAATTTATTCTAATTTGGTGCCGAAATTTCAACATGCTGTAAAATGGTGAATTTTTAACTGATTTTGAATTGGACTTTCTGATGGTTTTATGATTTTGAGTGTAATTTCAAGCCATGTTGTTGCTACCTGTCTATATACCTCTAAGAAACAATTAACTAGGTCTATTATTAGTCTACTTGAAGGTTACGCTGACATTGGAAAAGAAGTGGCAGTGTGACTTTGTTCCATAATTCAGATATTGATACAATTTGGCATTTATTAGTTTGTAGTGAAATATTTGTTTCTGTTTTTGTGTAAATGGTTTTAAGGTCCCTTACTTTAAAGAATTAGTCAAGAAAACACCAAAAGAAACAAAGTGGGGAAGAAAGTGTTCAAAAATATTATTCCGCTAAGGAGTTATTCAAGTTTAAAGGTCTGATGTGTGTAGAAATGACCAGTGTAGTAAGTCTATTCATTTTCTCTTAAGTAATTATTTTACTATTTAGATTATTTTTTCCTCAAACTTTCCTCAGGTGATATATTATAAATACCCTTCCTAGATTCAGTTTTATTACTTTTTTGACATATCCCATGGTTTTTAAGCCACACAATCACAGGACAAAATATGATAGAAAACATAAAGACTGAAGAATCTGAGGCTATGACATCACAACTATTTTGATTTTAGTTGTTTCTACACAAATGATATCAAACTTTAAACTTTAATATCTCCTTAATGGAACAAGATTTTTGCGGCTTTTTTTACCATTTGTTTTTTTAAAGTCCCCATTCATTAGATGGACTTCATTGACCACTGAACTAATCCTTTCAGGCCTCCCACCCACTTAATTTTTTTTTAAATTTTATGCTTTTAATTCCTTTAAGCAGACTGTTTAACTTACCATCACAGAATTATCTTTATTTTTGGTGAGATATGTGACTTGAATCTCATTATTTTTGTTCAATATTGCCAAATCTAAATCTGTTTCAGGAAAAAGTAATGCCTTTTATTTTATGTTGGTCCCAACTCGGTTGTGGTTACGCACTGTATGCAGAGTTTGAGGATCTGGTGAAATTTCCATTTTGTATGATAGATCACTCAGAAACTAGGAAGGGACGGCGGCGTGGGATAATGGAGGGAGATAGTTGGAGGGGGATAACTTGAGGGGAATAGCTACATATTGAAAATGTTTTCCCCATGGAGGATAGAGGTCATGAAAATTTTAACACCAAAAGTAGCAACAAGGACTTGAAAAGAGTGAAATCAGAGATGATGCACAGAGGGTGAGGAATGAATTACCTGTCACATCCTCAGTTATTTTCATACAATCTTGTTACAGTTTAGCCCACCTTTGGTTCCCCCAAATGAAATAACACGTTCTCTTGCTTGCTGTACAACCTTCCCAGAGCTTCTCTCGCTCCCCACAACTCAATTGCTGACTTCCAAAAAATCCTCCAGATAAAATAGTTTCAGCATGCATCCCTCTAAACTATTTAATCCTCCTCTTCCACCCCCTCTCTACTTTGTTTTTAGTTTTAATGCACCTCCTCTCTCAATCACAGCTTTCTAGCTTTTGTTCTTGAATTTCTCTCATTCTTCCCCTGGTCTCTTTCCTTACTACCTCTAAAATGATCTGACCTCTCAGGCACAATTTGACCTTCGTTGTCGTGGTGCCGTTAAGACCTCATCAAACAAACCTTACAATCCAACACGTTCTCCTTGCTTGCCCCTGTACAACCTTCCCAGAGCTTCTCTCGCTCCCACAACTCAAGTGCTGAGTTCTTCCAAAAATCCTCCAGATAAAATAGTCAGAAGGTTTATAAATAAATCTCCTCTTCCACCCCTTCTCTACTTTGTTTTTAGTTTTACCCAGACCTCCTCTCTCGAACAGCTTTCTGGCTTTTGTTCTTGAATTTCTCTCATTCTTCCCCTTCATTACTCAAAATGATCTGACCTCTCACATGAACTGCTAAAACAAACAAACAAACAACCTTGATTTTTTGAAATTAAATATCTGACTACAACAGGATATTACAGTAATCTTAGTGGAAATTTTACCAGATCCTTAAACTCGTTGTTCTTTACAGAAGGTTTATAAATAATCTCTTTCAGTCATTTGTTATCACACATGAACTGCTTTGATTTTTCCTGAAAATGAATTTATGAAACTTGAAATCTCCCTTTCTTGTTGTCATTTGCCACATTTTGAAGAAAAGAGTCCATAATTTTTTTTTAAATCAATTCCATACTCTTCTATTTTCTTACAGGAGCGTTGTGTTACGCTGAACTTGGCACGCTCATCCCTAAGTCGGGCGGTGAATATGCATACTTACGAGAGGCTTTTGGACCACTGGGAGTGCTGGGTGAACTTCCAGCTTTCTTGTTTGCGTGGACGTATACAACCATTATCAAGACATCCACGGTCTCCATTATTGCCCTGATCTTCGGCACATATGTTGTGGAGTCCTTCATTGGAGGTTGCGCTGAGGACTATGGACCATTGCCAATCAAGCTTTTTGCTGCCCTGGCAATCTGTAAGATTTGAAATCCTTTTGTTTCATTGTATATCTGCTTTTGTTGTTATGCTTTCATACAATAAGGACAGGGCATAGGTTTCCCCACCCAACCACCAGACCCTCCCACCCATTCACCAGACCCCCCCACCCAACCACCAGACCCCACCCTACCACCAGACTCCCACCCAACCACCAGACCCCACCCTACACCACCCCACCCAACCACCAGACCCCACCCAACCATTAGACCAACCACCAGACCCCCACCCAACCACCAGACCCCCACCCAACCACCAGACCCCACCCAACCACCAGACCCCCACCCAACCACCAGACCCCCACCCAACCACCAGACCCCCACCCAACCACCAGACCCCCACCCAACCACCAGACCCACCCAACCACCAGACCCCCACCCAACCACCAGACCCCCACCCAACCACCAGACCCCCACCCAACCACCAGACCCCACCCAACCACCAGACCCCACCCAACTACCAGACCCCCACCCAACCACAGACCCCCACCTAACCACCAGACCCCCACCCAACCACCAGATTAAAGTCTTCCCCATAATCATTTAGATGGGACTATGTACAAGCAGAAAAGAAAAAAAAAACATCCAAAATTTGATATGGTAATTATGTGATCTAAAAACGTCCCCTGTGTATTTGTGCAATGAATAGTACAATAAATTGTGAACAAGGGGAGCATATGAAGATGTTTTTATAATTCTGTCACAATTTTTGGTGGGAAGTTTTTCGACACCTTTATTCAGAACCGTGGGAAATTTGATAATTAATTCCAACTCTGTGTACAATTTACTGTGGAAAATGGAAGCTATATCAATTTCTATATCAACTACTGTATGTGAAATAACCATGCATTTGTCCTACCCATACCCAATCCAAATCCCACCGTTCCAACCAAACACATCATCCACAATCTCTTCCGTATTGACAACGTCCACATCACCCGCCTTAGTATAGACCACACCCACCTCACCCACTCCCACCTCCTTAAAGGCGCTCCCCACCCCTCTGCAATAAATGCCATTGCCCCCTCACCGTCCACTGTGTCCTTCTTGCCTGTCCACTGTGTCCTCCTTGCCTGTCCACTGTGTCCTCCTTGCCTGCCCCCTGTATAACCTCCCCAGAGCTTCCTTCACCCCTCATAACTCCATAGCCGAGCTCTTCCAGAATAACTCTCTGGATAAAATGATCTCCTTCCTTCATCATACCTCCCTCTACAACCATATTTAGTCCTCTCCATCCCCTACCAACTTTAATATTTTTTTTTTTTTTTTTTTTTTTTTTTTTTTTTTTTTTTTTACACCCTTGCACTTCCTTTTTTCGATCCCAGCTTCCTTACTATTAGCCCCCGTCCTTTCTTAAACTTCTATTATCTTTTTTTCCTACCTCTGGAATGATGTAACCTCTCGGGCACAATTTGACCCTTGCTGTCACTGTGCTGTTAAAACAGCCTTTATTAAACCCAAATCTTTCCAAATACAAATAGCAATTATTAAAAAAAAAAATGGATTATATTTTCAATGGATTTTGAAGCTGTCTAGCAACTGCTCTGTATATTATAATTAACTTTGTCTCAACATTTTAACATGAGCAGGGATATATACAAAATGTTTGATGATTTTGAGCCCAGCAGGATTGTACTATTTATTACTCTTAAAGATCATTGCACCGAAGAAAGATAATAACAATTTGATTAGTTTTGTAAATAATAAAAATGCCTGGCTTGAAATTGAACATAATTCTAATAAAGAAGAGTAAGTTACAGTGGCAGATATCCCGCAGGGGGAATACCATTATTATTAAGGGCTTATTTTCTGCCAAAAAAAAGTAGGAGTTGTTCAAATAATTCGTGCTGAACTCTGGCTGCTATGGAGGAGAAGAAGGGGGAGGCGTGTGTCCCCCCCACCTGATGTTGGCTTTTCAAGTGTTGTGGTTTTGTTCCCAGATCTGTATCTTTATCTTCAAAGCAGAAAGGCTGCTCTATATATAAATTTGTGAAATATATCACATCTTTTCTTTTGCTGTTCGGAGAATTTGTTCAGATCAAATAAGACAAATCAGTCAACCATAGACCAGAATGCCGCAAGGGACTGTATGTATTACTTGTATCCATTCAACCTTGAAATGTAACATGGCAACTGAAAAATATATTTTTGCATGAAAAACTGCCGCACTAATTTTGCACAATGTATTACATGTGTATATAGGGAATTCTGTCTACTCACAACATGATGATGAAGGGCAATAAAAAAGTCATTTATAATAAAGTTGAGTGTTAATATCTCCCATGGCAATTGTAAATTTAGTCTTTGGTACATTTTTTAGACGTTCTAGAGAAACCTTATTTATCAAAATGGTTGCTTAATAAAGAAATACAGTATGTCATATACCAGCCATTTTTCAGCTATTTTGTAAGAAATCAACTTTATATGTAAGATTGGTCATGCTGCATGTTTTTGCTGGCATGGTATAAAAACTTTGAAATTCATCAATATGCGTAGTGGGCGAGGCTTAATATGATTTTGCTGAAAAAAGTTTGTTAACACGGTATCTCAAGAACAATACAATGGATTTATATCATATTTGTTTCACAGATAGCCAATGGTCTGTAGATGTGCCCTATTGTTCTTGATAGTGATATCTTGCATATTAATGAGTGGGCAGGGCTTACTGTACAAATCTTGCAATGTTCATATTTTAGAAACCATATGTCTGTTATGTTTTATATTTGGCATAATTATGATGTTAGCTAGTGTTTACATGTTCATGGTATAATGACATTGTATTTCATAAACATGTATAATGGGCGGAGCCTGATACGATTTTGCTGAAAAGAGCTTGTAAGCGCAATATCTAAACAATGGTAAACTTGATTCATGCCATATGTGGTACACAGATAGCACATGTCCGTACATGTGACCTATTGCATTTGGTGGTGATGTCACTCATACCAATCAGTCGTAGGCACGGCTTTATGTTAAAATCTTTGAATGCTCTTATTTTAGCAACCACCGGTACATGTCTGTTTTGATTCATACTTGGTATAATTAGGTTTTTAGCTTGTGTATACATTTATGGTATAAAATTGTTGAATAACTTGGGAATAATGTGGGAATTGAGAAATTGAAGGTTTTGATGAAATTGCATTTTGGGGGGTCAAAAATTATAATGGAAGTGTCAATATCTGGGCTCTAAAATTGATACTATGTATGTATCTATTGCCATGCTCTTAAGAATAAAGCTTATTATTAGCATAGTTCATTGCAAAAATATAAAACAGAGTTCCAAACATCAACAAAATCACATAAAAAATGCTCTTTTAGACAATTATCAATATGTATATGCATTTTTAAGGCAGAATATTTTGTCACTTTTTGACAATAGATACATGAAATATGTTTTATATATATAACACTTGAATACAGTCAAAGAAACAAATACAATTTCTGCTAAATAAGACACTAAAGCTTTGCTCTGGCAACTCAAAAATGTACCCAACGGTCATCACTTTGCATTAAAATTGTGTGACAAAATAACATATTGAAAATGCTATTAAAAACCAACTATCGAATCCAGAGCGTTAATATGTGAGATATTGTTACTCCGTCTACCATAGTTTTAGGATGTAAGCTTATTAATGGTATGGTACAACACAGTTAAAAAGTTATATTTAGATATAAAAATCCACAAAAATTGGCCATTTTCAACAATTTTCCAAGCAGAGGTGCCTTTTTTGAATATAAAATATTTTCTTTATAACTGACAGCAGACAATTGATATCTTTTGAATACAAAAAACCATGATATATTTTCACAAACAATTGTTATTTGTGCTAAAATAAATATTTTAATATAAGTAATGACCACCTGTAAATCCTCCCAAAGATCATTACCTTGCATTGCAAAATGACATTTTGAAAATGCTTTCAAAAATTAAATTTCCAATTTAGAGCTCTGTAATTTGAGATATTGTTACTCCATATACCATAGTCTTAGGTTCTAACTTTTTTGTGGTATTACACATGGTTAAGAAGTTATACTATACCAGAAAATCCACAAAATCACAAAAAATGGCCATTTTCAACAATTTGACTGTGAGATTGAAAACGCTCTAAAATGAAAACAGAAAGAAAACCATTGCCATTTTTGTTGCAGAGAATGTCCTTGTAGTATATTTAGAATCTGCAAAGTTTCAGGCGTATACATTAAAATGCCTTTTTTGGATGTGAATCATTTAACAAGAAACACCTTCCCAGAGCTTCTCTCGCTCCCCACAACTCAATTGCTGAGTTCTTCCAAAAAAATCCTCCAGATAAAATAGTCTCCTTCCTTCAGCATGCATCCCTCTACAACCATATTTAATCCTCCTCTTCCACCCCCTCTCTACTCTGTTTTTAGTTTTACCCATGCACCTCCTCTCTCGATCACAGCTTTCTGGCTTTTGTTCTTGAATTTCTCTCATTCTTCCCCTGGTCTCTTTCCTTACTACCTCTAAAATGATCTGACCTCTCAGGCACAATTTGACCTTCGTTGTCGTGGTGCCGTTAAGACCTCATCAAACAAACAAACAAACAAACAAGAAACAAAATTGTCAGAATTGTTTTTCTTCTGAAAAATTTAGAGTGAAGACTTGCCCGGGAAGCATTTTAATAGCCATTTTTGGATTCCCCACCTTTCAAAATAGCCTAGTGCCAATTTGTAGAATGATGTTGGATAAAGAAAATAAATTACATGTATAAGGGAATTTGTGTTGGTCGAAAATCAAAATGGCTGCGGGTGGCAGGAAATTTGGGTAAATATAGCCGAGATTTACACATCAATGTCTCACAAACAAATTCAGCAATAGAGCTACAATTTTAGGGGTGTTCTATATACATTCCTAGCATGTATGCCTTATTTCAAGCAACTCTGAGACAGATTACATGACCCCATTGAATTGACATAGATTGTGAACATGTTTATGTTGTCAACAGGTTATTTCACAGGTGTACCTTAATGTGAAAATGCTCACACGCATGCCATATGTGTTACTTAGATATGTAGGTGGGGCTTTATGTAGAATTCTTAATACAGTGATGAATGTGCAACGGTATGCATGTTTTGTATCATAAAGGGGTTTCCAATAGGGTCGTTTTCATTGATATGAATAGTGGGCATGGTATATTGATATATGTTATTTAGTGTATTTCATGAATGCAATGCCAGTTAGTATAAAACGTGGAAATCAACCATCAATGAAAGAATGCATCGTAACCACTCAACATTTTAGTTTTCTGGTTGATTTTGGAGGCGTTGGTGAGGGGGAGAACCAGAAAATTGGGTGTGTCCCCATGGTGCCCCCTTTCCACTGAATAAAACTTGGTGCTTCCTTGTCATTATGGAGAGATCGATGGACCACACCATCAACAATCATCCTATTGGCAGGTCTCATTTATTTTCCACACTTATTCCTGCATGAAGGAAAATTTTCATGTATCCTTCTCAGCCTCTACCTTCTCTGATTCCGTTTTAATTCACAGTTTTCTTAGATTTAAGGTAAAACATCTTTTCCTACAATCCCAAACCAAAGTACTTTCCACTTTTCCCCCCTTCCCTTATACCATTGTTCAATGTTGTACATCTATTACCAAAAACTTTTTTTCAAATTACATTCCAACATTGAATAGGGATTGTAGGGAAGAAAGTGCTAAGATTTTTGTCCCTGGTTGTATACTAGGACTTATATGAGCCAGGGACTAAAGTAACTACATTAATAATTGTCAGGTAAAGACCAAAATGTGAACCTGAGCTTCATTCAATTTTAATACGACAAGGGTTAAAGAAGACATTAAGTCTGACATAATTCTTATTTTATATAATAGAATTAAAAATTAAGAAATTTTCTGACCAAGTTTCATACCCTGTTAAGCAATCTAACACAATTTGTATAATTATTAAAAACTTTAATTCTACTACTAAATAGTACTATGGGAGCCACCATTTTGATTTTAAAACATGAGAATATGATGTCATCAGCCCAGCAGGATGTTGGAATGCTTTGTATTTCTTTATGACCTACCTTAAGATTCCTAGGTTATGAGAAGAAAAAAATCTTATGTAAGGGTCAAAGAATTTTTTGTGTACATAAGAAATTAACAAAATATCGGGTTTATAGTTTGTGTCACATCATTTTGAAATAAAAACCTTAATCACATTTGTAAAGAAACACATTAAATTCCTTATTGTAAGAGGTTGGAAAATGTTGTTTTTCTTGTTTAGGTCGTATCATACCAAAAATGTGTGATTTTAGCATATTTAGCTTTTTTTACTTGCGTGTTGCTTTTTCATGTGGGCTTTGAAATAAGTATTTCTTTTTGCCTATGGTTTGCCATTTGTGTTTTCTCAAGTTTGCAAATAATGTGCTGCAAGTGTATTTTTAAGCTCTATGCCATTTCTAAACTGAATTAATATTATTTTCCATCTTCTTATGTTGATTGCTAATGTGTATTTGTTAAGACTTTAAGATTCTGACTCAAATGATATTACCGAGTCCCTTTAACTTACTCACTATTACTTAAATAAAAACGTTTATTTTAATACTTTCCTCAGTTTAGACTTCCCTTTGTGTATTCAGCTACATCTAAGATGGTCATTTTCTTTGTGTATTCAGTTACATCTTAGGTGGTCATTTTCTTTATTTTGCCTGTAATTGGTGGCTGTGGTTAGTTCCCCTTCCTGTTTTCATCTGTCCATCAAAGTCTGGACAGAAGAAGGGTTTTCTTTGTTTAGAGTATTATGGGATAGCCAAATGTAATATTATGGGATAGGCCACATGTTCTGGTCAGGAGTAATTTTAGATTTTGAAGAGATACTTTCAGGAGGCTGGTCAGTGCAGTTGTGTAACAATGTAGCTGAGAATTATCTTTGGAAAAACTGTACATAGTGTATATACATCTTGAGCTGTAGAAAAATAGAATTTAGTTTTGATGCACCACAAATATTACTCTCTTGTTTTCTCCATTCTTGTGACTATGTTATTTCTTTCATCTACGTTTTTATATATTTCTTGAATTGCGTAAGAATCCACCAGCATTTGCAGTCCTCATACTGCAGATGCTGGCATATCCCAAAAGGAGATCACGTCTCACCCCCCTTACATTATGTCCCTATTAAGGAAATTATGTCATCATACACAATATTTCAATACAGAATTGAACAAAATTGCAGCCTCCATGTGTCAACTTCAAACATGAATCTTGAGATAGAAATAAGATTTTGACTTGCTTTTTGGTAGTTGGTTAAGATTTGTACCCTCTATTATATGAAATAATGATTGTATCAGACTTTGTGTCTCCTTAATAATAATAACTCATATCAGACCAGGACTGGAAAGGAGATGTGTGCTTTAAAGGTTAGAGTCTGACAAGGATTAGAAATTGTAGGGAATTTCTGTTGGTTTTGATAGAATTCTTTCAAGAAAGATAAAGGATTCCACCCTCTAAATCAGTGCTTTGTCTCAAGACGTTTCTTTGACGATAAAACCCCAAGGAGGCTGACATGTAACAGTGGAGATCTCTGAAACAATGGCATGAACTCTGTGGGAGCATTTTTCCTGGGTTGTTGAAAGTTATTATATTGTTTTTCTACTAATTGAATTGGATTTTGGGGTTAATTTGTGGCATAATTGGGCATTTCAGTTTGTAAGGCAGGAGTCATAGATCATGACCCCTAGACCATGACCCCTAGATCATGACCCCTAGATCATGACCCCTAGACCATGACCCCTAGATCATGACCCCCTCTTTGGGCAAGGAGAGGAAGTTTTGAATTTTAGAAGATAATATTTGGAATGATTTTCATCAACAGGGAAATTGAAAAACAACATGTTGTTTTTTGACTCCTGGAGTCCAACAATAGAATATTTCGAAATCAATATATATGGATATATTGATATTCAAATACTTTCTCACAAGTGATAATCAACGTTTAAGTTGATTTTATGAAGTCTAGTAAGTCATGAAGAAAAAAAAAATCCCATCAGAGCTGGTTTTCATTCCTAGCTGCCAATCAATCTAAGTTTGAAGGATAGCTGTTAAATAAAACGATTATGATCTACAGTAGTTAAAGACATCACTCACTGTATTTGATGAACAAAATACAAATAATTTCATCAAGATATTTGGCCACCTTTGTTTGGCTACATTACACAATTTTTAATATGAATGCAGATATATGACACTATTTTTTTTCTCACTTTTCTCGCAGTGGTTATAGCTGCCATTAATCTGTATAGCGTAAGATGGGCTAGTTTTGTTCAAAACTTCTTCACCGCTGCTAAGCTACTGGCCCTGGCAATCATCATTTTGATCGGATTCTTCCAAATATGTCGTGGTAAGTACACAGAAGGATTTTGAGGTGTATGAGTTATTCTTCAACTTGAAAAGGAAATGTTTTTAATATCACTATTTGAATTTTTCATGGAGGATAATCTAAATTCAATCTAATAAAAAGGATTGAACACCCCTAAAATTGTAGCTTTATCAAGCTTTTTTGCAAAGTAATTGCCATGGTATTTGGGAGAAGACAAAATGTCTCCTTACTTTGCAGTAGCTGTGACCATCCTGCATTGCTTCTAATTTTGTGTGGGATTACTGATTGTGTGATTTGCGCAATAGCACTGCTAATGCAAACGCTGTTGTCATTTAATACAAGTGCCTGGTCAAAATTACTGTTGCTGATTCTACCTAAAGACAGTAAATTTAAAAGAAGAATGGTTTTTCCTTCGCCGTACTGCTGATGTTTTCACAAACTTATTTTATTGATCGGATGTTTTTTGATATTTTCAATTGATTTCAAAACAAAGTTGCTAGCTAATGAATAACGATTTCATGATGAATTGGTTTACCTTTGATTATCATATAAAGACGTGATTGTTTTCTGTTGTGACCCTCAGGACACGACTGGACTATTATTGTAATCTCCATGCTCATAATCCGCCATCTTTTAATTAAGAATTATATTTTAAATTTTATTAAATGAAGAGAATATAGACTTCAAATTAAGTGCAATTATCAAAGGTTGTATTTGATGATTATGACCTTACAATCAATTTCAGCAATGCTAATTCAGAAATTTATGGGGTTGTTTTATTCGCAAAAATTAATGTAAATTGGCAACGTTGAGAAATTCAGACAAAAAGTTCCGGTGCCAATCCGATATTTTAATAGCCAGGTCTAAAATGTGATATAAAGAATGATATCATTTAGACTTACTGTTTCAGAAACATAATATAAAATATTTATTGCACCAAAGTATTTTTTTGAAGAGTCACAAAGACATATAGTTAAGGAGAATACCATATTTGTAATGAACGAGGCTAGTTTCACCAGAAGTAGTGAAATGAACACCTCACTCAGTAGGCACTACATGCTTTGCTATGGAATACTTGCAGTGCTTGTGTAGCAGCCATGTAGTGGCTATAGCGTATACTACGGTTAGAATGTTGACTACACCAGATGCGGTTGTAAACTTTGAGAGAAATTGTGAGCGTCCATCACGTGCACACACTCGAGCCTACTCTTGCAACCTGTCAAATTTGTGGGAATAAATTAGGGATGTACGGATCCAAATTTTTGGATCCGCCGAACCGGATTTTGCCGGATCCAGGTTGAAATCGGCGGATAAAATCCGCCGAACCGGATTTTTCATTGCTTACAACAATTCTCATAATCTTAAGAAACAAAGGGAAAGGGGTGGGGGCAGGGGATTGTCAAGTTGGCTACTAATGGCTAGCAACCCAAAATTTTGGAAAATAATAATTATTGGGCATATTGTGATGAAATCAAATCAAAATTAGTGAAAGTTCTGGATTAATCCTAACATCTTTAATATTATAAAACTTGAGACTGTCATACATGTGTTCTTACTGAGGAAGTCAAAAAGTCAAATGACACTATGGAGGGAGGAAAGGGTCATTTATCTAACCTTAACATGTATTTGAAGTGCATGTATGTGCAAATTGTGTAAAAACTAAACTAAAATAATTAAGGACAGTAACAAGGTAATAGAAATGGATACGAATTCTTTATGTTTTACATTTGGAAAGTAATTATTCTCTGAATTATTTTTGTGTTACTTCATTAAAACACCTTGGTACCCTGAATTACTTGTAAAACAGTTTGCTTAGATAAGTGCGGGAAAAAACATTTTCTCTTTTTCAATAGCAGGAGAATCTAAGCAATGAAAAATTGTGGAAAACAAATTCAGTCAACCTACATGTACATGTACTTTTATCTACAAATTTCATTAATGTCTCTAACTGTAAAATTGTTAACAACTGGTGTGGTTTTATTTATTATCTGTTACAGCCCAATCTGTTTCAAAATTTCTATTGATTTCAAACAGCTACATGTCTTTATTCCGTTTTAAATGATCATACGCGTAACATAAGCCAATTTGTTCAGTTTTCAAGAAGAAAATACATCTATACCGAGAAAAATCCAGATAATCATGTTTGTTTTATATTTCATATAGTTGTAATGTACCAGTCTCATAATGTAAATCTTCAATTGTTAAAATTGCCAAAAATCTGGTTCCGGCCGGATTTGGACAAAAATCCGGCCGGAACCGGAACCGGATTTTTTCCCCAAATCCGGCCGGATAATCCGGCCGGACCGGATATCCGGTACATCCCTAGAATAAATTGGATAGAATTTATTTCAGGAGAATCAAGTTACAGATCATCTTTATTTATTGTATTGATTCTATTTTATAATAAATAGATTAAATACTTTGTCCTTTTTCTTTAAGAGGTCCAAAAACACTGAAGGCTGGTTTCAGATTTGGGAGGACAGAGGTGTAGTAGTATGCCCCGGAAAGGGTTTATATTTCCTGGTTGCATGCATGCTTTACTTTGATGACAAAGTGTGAAATTATTAACATAAAATTGAAGGAAAATGCGTACAATGTTGGAAATGTTGTTCGATTTTGGCATCAGTTGCTGAAAGTTTCTCGAAATTGACCTGATAAGTGAAAACAAATTCCTGGAAATTGACAAAAATTTCCCTAAAAATGAAGTAGATATCAAAAAATTGACGAAGATTTCCTTAAAAATTATGGAAATTTTGCCAAACTTGATATTTTGGGGGATAAGTCCGCCCCATCCCCCTGGATACGCCACTGCTTTCTTAATTACTATACATACAATTAAATGTCACAACAGCCTTTTTTTTAAAGGGTGTACTTGTTGGCTGTAGAGGTTCACTCATTTTCAGAGCATATTCTGTTCAGAGAAGCGATAACCAGATTTTTTCTTAATGGTTGATTTATCAGAGCTCTACACGATTGAAAATTGAGATGTTGAGTAATTGAAAAGTTTTCATTCTGACAAGTTGTCTGCAGGCTACATCTTATGCTTGAATAAAAAGACCATAGATTAATGCAGCTTTAAGCAGGGCACGTTAATCGTGGTAAAGTAGTTAGTTGGTGAGCTTGTATTAATGACGAAAACAAGATATGTTCTTAGGAAGCTGTTGTAATTATTCTGAAAGCATTTATTGAAATACTTTTCCTGAAGTAAGAACTTTAAAATTTTATTACACAGCTAAAATCTCTCGTCTGTCCCTTGCTTAATTGGCTTCAAAACTGATTAATTTGTGTTACATGCTTGAGTTCGAAAAATTCATGCCGTTGCATTCTTATTCTTTCATGGGTTATTTGAAATGGAGATCTATGTTTTCTGTAATTCAGTGTTTAGGAGAAAAGTTTTTGGATAACTAATCTAAATAATGTCAGGTTGCCTAAAATCATGTGTTCCTTATGGATCAATCAATGGTATGATTTTATCGTCCAATCAAATACTGGGGGATCTTGGCAGTCTGCACAATTCACGCACTGTATGGGACCAAGCGTGTGAAATAATGTCTTCAAATGCACATGTACGTTAAACATGAAGGTTGCACGTGCGCATTGCTTACATTTTTCCCTCCTAAACTGCATCTGATTGGTTGAGTAAGAAAAGGGACAATTACCCCAGCAGTTAATTGGTCGAAGTAGTGAAGAACTAACGTTCGGCTAAACTCAATTTAAAATAAGCTTGCATGGTCCACCGACCGGTTTTGTAACTCACACCAGTTTCGCGAACCCGGTTTCGATCTTATTCATGTTTTATAAAAATATAGTCAAAAAAGTTTACTTTATTCCCACTGTATGTAAATAGCGCAAGTGGTGATTTTTCCTATGCACCAGTAACAACAAGTTAGCGGGATTGTATATCTTTTTTACTTGCGGATAATTTGTTTCTTGATGCTGTTTATCATGTTTTTGAAAGTTTTTAAAGTTCGATTTTGGAAAAAACCATCGCTATAAATAGCATGGTTTTCGAGGAGTAAAGTTGCATGATCGTTATGGCCCTGGAATAACACGATGCAAAGACAAATTATCCCCGTGCTATCAGTATCACTTAAAAGGAAACTGGTATATGATTCAGAATTAGATTACAAGAGAAAACGACCGTTTATCTCCTCAAAAAGTTTCTTTTCCTTTCCGATCTCATTTTCATGTGTAAAATATACTTTTGAACATCTTGTCTTGGTCAAAATTGTTCAGATTGAAAAAGAACGAAGGATTTCATGCATTTTATTTTGAAAAATTGCTTTCGTTCGTCTGTAATTATGTTTACTCATAATTGCACTAGCGATGGAATTTTCCGTTCCAATCACATGCGTATGTAATTGACCCACGGCAGGTATGATTCGCTTGGGGGTACAAGCTCAAATGATTTCATTGCTTCGAAGTGGAGTGAGTTTATATAATTTTTTTGCGGACCCGTTAAGTGATAGCCTGTTGGGTCTGCATAAGTTAATTATATTATCTCTGCATTCCGCTCTACATATCGTTTCACAAGTAGAAAGAACAAACAGAATGTTTAAATATAGATGTGCTTTGCCGTTTTATACGATTCTGAGTGACCAAAAATATTGCTCATCATTAGTAAATGTTTCAAATCAATGTATAACTAAAAATCTTATCTGCAGAATTGAATTGATTTTACTTGGGTGTACGGGCTGTTTTGAAAAATATTAAGTTTTCATACCTCTTTGCTGAAACAAGGTTCTGTTTAAGTACGGAATACAATGTAATTCAGTTTAATCATGATGTATTTGTATTATTTGTATAGATTGCAAGGAATACACTTCTTTTTTTTCTTTTGCATTTTGATGAAGATAATATGAATTTAGTGGGGAGTGGGACACTACTATTCATCAGCTTGATTTTCTTTTCTGTACACTCCCGTTCGCGTAGTTTTGGTGAATACCATTTAAGGCGGGACCAAATTTGGTGGCTTTAGTATAATTTGAAATGCCACCACGATGCACAAACGGGCCAATTTAAAGTAATAAAGCAGCAAGAATGATTACTGAACTTGAAAAATAACAGAGGTATGCATGATTAATGATTTCATTATTTTTTTGGTTGAACTTGCCATGGTTAAGATAAGATCAATTTAATTCGTCCACAACAAAATATGGAAAGTTGTCGCCCTGTAGCAAAACGTACAAAGATATCAAAAAGAAATATAAATATAAAAGTTATAAATATAAAAGTTACCTAAAAGTTATATATATAAAAAAATAAAAATAAAAAGTATATATAAAAAAAAATATTATTAAAAATAAAAAAATAAAATAATAATCAATCAATCAATTAATCAATTAATCAATCAATAAAAAACCCAGTAAATTAGGAAAAATAAACATTTCGGTAAATAATAGTAAATGGTAAAATACAATAACGTCCAAGATGTAAATATACATATATATAGGCCCACATACCTACACATATATGTGCTATAAATGGTTGAAAGCTTGCAGCAAGCCTCATCTAAATGTCATTGCATTGGTAATGCACTATTACGGATTTGAGGTTTGTTTGGCCCACATAGTTACTGCGTTGCTATGGTCGGCGTGGCCTATTTGGAAACCTGAAAAGGTTTAGTGGTTTTGCAGAAAAGAGCTTGTAGATACAGTAACTGAAGGACAATACATTGGATACTGGCTACATGTATATGTGGTACACAGATAACCCACTGTCTGCTTGTTTAGTAGTGATGTCATACATATTGCTTAAAGTGTGGTGGCTTAATATAAAATTAAAAAAAATCTTTAAAAAGTGGTATCAAGGTTCTATTTTATTGATGTATCATGTACATGGTAGGCATAGCTTATGAATTGTTAAGCATATTTCATAACATGCAATGCCAGTTAGTATAAATCAACCAACAATAAAAGAATGCATCAGAAGCACTAAACATTTTGGTTTTCTAGTTATGACCATGATATTAAAAACTAAATTGTGAACAAGTAGTCTCAAGTGGCATGACATTTAACAAGAAATAGTTAAATGACCCTGTGATTGCATGTGTAACAAACCTCACTGTCAGGAATTGCAATCGCTTTGTAATATAAGTGATGCTGAATATTAATTTCTAGATTGTTTGAAAGGCCAGATATTGTGTTAACGTGGATACCTTGGAGATCAGAAATACGATACTATCTACCATTTCCGATTGGTTGCAATCACTGACCATGCACCGACAAGCCAGTTAATTATTGCTGCATAAGTGATGTTACTAGTATGATCAAATTTATTGCTGAAAGTCAAGTAATTTTTTTAAGACAAGATTCCCTCTTTAAATGTAAGTCCATACAATCTCATGAATGGAAATGAAATTAATTATAAAATTTTCCACACTTCTGAATGAAGGTGTTGAAAATTTTTGCACACAAAACCGTGACAGAAATAATATGAATGCAGTGAATACATCTTTATATACTTCCCTCTTTCACAATTTTATGTACTTTTCATCACACCATTACATGCGGGATGTTTTTAGAGCACATATTTACCACATATAAAATATACCCATTCCCTTGGGTTGATGTGTTTCTCACCCTAGGATCCCGCCCTACCACGAGGATAGCCTAGCTTTATCAGAACATATGTGTTACATATTAAGATGTCTTCAGTTTAGATTCTCCTATTCATGAGGCCAACTTCTCGATTTGATGTTGGCGCATGTGCAAGAGGTGGACATCTTCACAGGATGGCCAAGGAGTTAGCTGCAACTAGCTCCAAGGAGCTGCAGTTGGTACAAGAGAGCATATATACTTGTGGTGAACTGAGGTAACGGCCCGTATAACATATGTGATACATTAACGCTATCGTAGATCCAGACAGTTCCATATTGCTGATAGCTATCCTGATAGAGATGCGTACCGAGTATGGCAGTAGTCCCCCACACGTAGCCACCAGCTCCGTAGCTCCGTGGTGAATAGAAGCAAATAGAGTTAATGGCTCGTATTGCATACATAGTACGTTTATAACACTCATATAACCATACGACTCCATTGTACTTTTAGCTAGTCCATCAGGGACGCGTACTGAATACGGCAGTAGTCACTAGCTGTGTGGCTCCGTGGTGAATAGAAGTATACTGAGGTAATGGCCCGTATAACATACATGGTACGTTAACGTTATCGTAGATCCAGACAGTTCCATATTACTGATAGCTATTCTAATAGGGATGCACACTGAGTACAGCAGTAGCCCCCCACACGTAGCCACCAGCTTCATGGTGAATAGAAGAAAGTTAACGGCTCGTATAGCATACATATTACGTTAACACTACTGTATTCCCATAGGACTCCATTATACTTTTAGCTACTCCAACAGGGACACATACTGAGTATGGCAGTAGTCCCCTACACATAGCCACTAGCTTTGAGGCTCCGTGGTGAATAGAAGTATATTGAGGTAACGGCCTGTATAACATACGTGGTACATTAGCGCTATTGTAGATCCAGACGGTTCCATATTACCGATAGCTATTCCAATAGGGACCCCTCACGTGGTGGAGAGAAGGAATCTGGGTGGATGGCTCATAGAGCATACATAGCACGTTGACTTTATTGTAGATCCATGCGGCTCTGTGGTACTTAACAGGGTTGCTTACTGAGTACGGCAGTAGTCCCCCTCACGTAGCCACTAGCTTCGTAGCTCTGTGGTGAATTGAATTTTACTGAGTTGACGGCTCGTATAGCATGCACAGTACATTAACACTTTCATGAATTCAACCTATTGTTTGGGTTAGCGGCTCATATGGTATGCGTAGTATGTTAACACCCTTTTGAAATTAAATCCACATACGTTAGTTTTTTGGCATAGGTGGCCACGTGTTAGACAGTCCCACGACCACGGTAGCTGTTCAAGACAAGTTTACGTTATACGTTAACACCTTTATAAAGCAGTCTCACGCAGCTTGCAGCTTTACTACATGTTAGTAGAGCGTATGGTATCAGTTTTTCCTATGTCCGTAGCCATAGGCTCCACAGTCCTAAGGTTGTAACAACCTTCCGAAGTTAATGGCCCGTATAACATACTCCATACATTAACGCCATATCTTATTAATTTAACGCAAGTGAAGAGCAATGCAGTTCTGCAACTGCAACACTCTGCTCTAAGTTGACAGCGCAAATAGTTTACGCAGGATGTTAACATTTTTCCACAGTAACCTAATAAGGTTAATGGTCAACGTCTATGTTAACGGTCCATATAGCATACGCAATACGTTAATGAGACACTAAAACAACTTAACAAAGTCTATAACTGGACGAACTATAGCCACTGGCTATGCAGTTTCACAGTTGCAACAACGGGTCCAACGTTGACAGCCCATATAGTATACGCTGTACCTTAACAATATATCGGAACGGTTGTAACTTCTTTACGTTCATGACCCATATAGGATTCGATGTATGTTAACAAGATATTAAAATAATTTATCCAAATTAATAGCCTGACAGGCTGTAGCCCTCGTGGTTGCAAGAACCTGCAACATTATGGCCCATATAAATTACGGTGCATATTATAACACCATATAGATTAACCTATTCAGGCATATGGACTTTCATTAGTTAACAGCCCATACTGCGTTTGGTGCTAGTTATCTCCAGGGCTGTAGCCAACAGCTTATGGCTCCGCGGTCTTGTGACCTAAAACCATCTTACGGTTAAAGCCTTACACAGTTAGCAGCCTGTGTAGTATACGGCATACGTTAACAGCCTGCCATTTAACTTGTTAACCTGAATTAGGAGTCAGACCACAAAGTTTTGTTGTCTGTACACTTTACAACCACGCAGGTTTCTACGACCAGCCGGGTTTATTCATTTGTTTAAGTCAGTAAGGTTGAAACAAACTTTATTCGTAGCCAACCTAGGCTCACACCAGCAAGGTCCACATCTATGGTGGGCACCTGAACAATGTAACAAGGAGAGTTTTTCTTACTACAGTTTATGTGGATCTACTAATGACCTTTCATATGCTGTTACTCTAACTCTAGACTTTAACAGTGCGAGGTTACACAGGCAGTCACACCTGCCACATTGCTTCTCAATCATCACGTGGCATCTCCGCAATTAATTTGTACGTTGACACTTTATGAAGACAACGATCTCCTTATTCTCTCCACAGCTGTAACCCATGTGCTCCACAGTTCCACTGTTGTAAGAGATTTTCATACTTAATGGCCAGTAGAACATATGACATATGTTAACCCTTAAAGTTAAAAGTTAGCTTATCGGAGCTAATGGCCTGTAAAAAAAATTCCCAATTATCACGGCACTTCACTGGTGACATGGACAACCTAAGTAGGGCGTCCAGCGTAGCCAGGCACACCTCGGACACACCCAGGTGCAGCGTTGGCAAGAGGTTGGTTAACCCCGCCTACAGGGTCCTACCCTGCGGGTTTCTCTGACATCTGGCATTTTCTCACTTCTCTCTCCCAGCCCTCTCCACAGCGGAGCAGGTCCTAGAGTAGTGATTGAGAATGAAGCAGGAGGCACACATGAAGAGGACAGTTTCACCTCCTTCCTTTCCACCGGAGTGCAGGTGTGGATATAGGAATAGAAATAGAGTTGATCCATTGAAGGAGGATGCTTCCTGCCTTCAGAATTTCCTTGAAATCCAGGCTTCAGTCGTGGATCACACAAGCTGTGGAGGAGAGGCTGCTGCCTCCCACTCACACTGGCCATCAGCGACCGATGTGTTCATTTAACGCCCCTGGACTTTGCTAATCGGGGAGGAAATCTACCCCATAGGCTGAAGATGGTCTCATGGACGACCAGTATCTCCCCTTGGAGACACCAGTAATCTCAAGAGTGGCAGATAGCTCCCTCGAGAAGAGGGACTCTCCCACCTGGACACATCAGTACCCCTACTCTACACCTTCAGACAGTGGCCCCCCACGTATAGTGCTGGTGTGGCCACTCCCACCTGTCATGAGGAGCAAAGTTTCCACCCGTCAGACTTTCTCCGTCAGTGGTGACGGAGGCATCTTGGACGCTCTGGGGAGCACATTTAACATGGCCCCCAATGATTGCAGGAACTTGGGCAGGTGTGTCCTGACTCCTCACCCTCGGTTCGGAGTCAACACATTCACAATCAAAAAGGACTCACTACATGGGTTACGCCTTTCCGCCATTCACGTTGGTGCTGAGGGTACAAAGCAGGCGATGTACGACCGGTAGCACTCATTTGGCCCGGCTGACTGGGGTTCCCTCAGCTACTCAAAATTTTTGCAGGCTTCCCGTATGAGCTTCTGGTCAAAGATGACTTAGGTCTCATTCCCGGGCTCCGGCAAACTGCACCACAGTCCCAGAGCACTTCATTTGACTGTGTGGCCTCTGTCTTGGTGTAGCAAGGCTTTTCTGAGTTAACTGCTCATATTGGGGAGGTCTTCTCTCATACTTGGATCAGTCAAGGGCTCTAGGATAGCTGTAGCAGCAATCCACCAAGGCTTTCCAGTCGGGTCGATGGTTACAAACTCGCGACTACTGGGAAAATTAGCCAAAAGAATTTTCCTATAAGGACCTACTTCCAAGATTAAATGTAGTTTATGTTGTCTTTAATGTTTTGTGACACTGTTTTTATGCATGCTTGCATTGTTGAAAAAAGATATAGTCATAATCGTTACTTTTACATGTACAATATCTGACTTTTGCGAAAATTTGCCTATTTCAACACTTTTGGTGTATTTCCCAAGTCATCATATGGATATAGTCTCAGGACACATTGTACCTCCTAGAAATTAGTGTGATGTTTTCCAAAGTGATTAATAGTTCTTGGTATCAAAAGTACTCATAAGGAAGTGAAAAATGCAAGAAAATCTGAAAAAAAGATTGAAGCTTTTCACTGTCTGTAGCATTACCCCTCCAGATAGTAAAGTGAGATGCAGCTCTCTTGTTAACTTTGACTGATCAATTTTTTTGAAGATATTAGGGGTTGTACCATCTCAGTCTGCCTCATTTTTCAAGGTTCCTATTAATAAGAAATCACCACTTTCTGTCAGTCAGGAATTTGACTGACCCAGAGAGATGCAGGTGTTTGTACTTTTCAACTCTTTATTAGTTTGTTTTTGATAAATTTGTGAACTCTGTGAATTTGTGTCCTCCAGGAAAAAGACTTATTGCTGCAGCGCCCCCTAATATACTTTATACATATCTTTTTTAAATAATACTATTTAAATACAAACGTCCTTATTTGCTTTATCTCAAAAATAAATACTTCGACATTCTCTAATAGGTTCAGCATTCTCATATTAGAGAATCTTGAAGTATTTATTTTTGAGATGAAGTAAATGATAAGTTTTTTGATGTTGGTATTTAAAAAGGATTATTTAAAAAAGATATGTGTAAAGTATCATTACTGCAGCAATAAGTCTTTGGCCGGAGGACCTCATGTATGAAGGTAGTCTCAATCCTTCAACCCAGCCTGAACCTTTTAGTCCTTCAAGCTCAACCTCAAAGATAAAGGAGACATGCGCATAAAGTCTGGCTTTTTCTTTTTTAATATGATAGAAATAATAATTATAAGTCATCTAAGGAGATTTATATTGTACAAAGGAACTAAGTATATATTTTCTGAATAAAACATTAATTTTGTCAATATAAACTTAACTGGGGGAGGCCATTTTGTTCATACACCCTCTAGAAAATGATGTCATACTCTCTGTAAAAATAAGAGTATTAATGTATTTCTTAACATTTTCTGTTAAGAAATCTTTTCTTTTGCATGGGTCTGTGAATTTTTATTTGTATATTATATTAATGATTCAAGCCCATATGTCAAAGCATTATGGAACCAAAATTTTCAAAGAGAATTCTATTATGGAAATATATTATGTGTGCAGCACATAGGGCTAATTATGTCATCACTGGCATTATGTAGCACATAAGGCTAATTATGTCATTACTGGCATTATGTAGCACATAGGGCTAATTATGTCATCACTGGCATTATTTAGCACATAGGGCTAATCATGTCATCACTGGCATTATTTAGCACATAGGGCTATTTATGTCATCACTGGCATTATTTAGCACAAAGGGCTAATTATGTCATCACTGGCATTATTTAGCACAAAGGGCTAATTATGTCATCGCCCTTATTATTTAGCACATAGGGCTAATTATGTCATCACTGGCATTATTTAGCACAAAGGGCTAATTATGTCATCACCCTTATTATTTAGCACATAGGGCTAATTATGTCATCATTGGCATTATTTAGCACATAGGGCTAATTATGTCATAACTGGCATTATTAAGCACATAGGGCTAATTATGTCATAACTGGCATTATTAAGCACATAGGGCTAATTATGTCATAACTGGCATTATTTAGCACATAAGGCTAATTATGTCATCACTGGCATTATTTCAACACAAAAAGGCAGCGCCCGTGTTACAACTTCAAACTTAGATAACTTGAGAATGGAATAATATTTTATGATGGGGTTTTAGTAGTTATTTTTTTCTTTTTTTTTTTTTCTCTATCATATATCAAGCTAGAATATTTGACGTTATGTCACCTGTAAGTCTTAACATTGGTCAAGGAATCTTAATGAGCCATCTCAGTATCCATAGCCCTGTATTCTCTTCTAAAGTAATAGTAAATTTAATAGAGTACTGTATGAACATATGCCCTTAAAATTGTTGAAACTTATAGAAAAAACGTTTACATCTTGAATAAATAACACACAGTTCAGATTTCATGTCATGTTATCCATGAAATCAAACCTACAATCTCAAGTAGTGTAAAAGCTATCGATCGTTTAAGATATGGGAAGGCCATATCCCTTCATCTACTTGTCACGGGTTAATCTACTTTGTTTTCCAATTTGCTTGCACTGATTAAAGACGAATCAATGTAATAATGATCAGTGGACAGTTCTCAAGTGTATTTTCTGACCAGACTCGTTTACGCTCAAGTTTGCATGAGACAGAGCGGTACTGTTATCAGAGCTGGCACTTGGGGCATTAGATTCTTGTGAGGATGATCTTCATGTAGTGATATTTCCATGTTGTTTAGAGCTAGTGTAGTCAGTTGGTATAGAACACAGAATTTTGTGCCTGCCTTTTAAATCCCTAAAGAAATATGATTGTTGGGGAAGTCAAAGATTTGAGAGAGTTCTGTCCGAATCTTCTACCCCTCCCCCCAAAAAAAAAAAAAAATGATTAAATAAAATAAAAGTATAATAATAAGATCAAGTTTATAATATTATAAAAAAGAACAAGAAATTATCAAATTTTGTAGATTTCCATGAACAGATAAAACAAAATTATAGCAATTTAAACCAATTTATTTAAAGTTAACAACAAATTTATAGCAATTTAACACAGTTGTTTTATTTTTTATTTTAAAGCCAAGTTAGTTATTTTTGCTCCATCTTGTCCACAGAAATTGCAGATGATGTTTGTTGTTTGATTGATGCATAATAGCTATTGATGCCACCCTATGATTAATTTCTGGCTCTTAAAATCCCATGGAGGAATGTTTACATAAGTCCTTTACTGTCTTGGAGCTGAGATGTATTCCATTTGCAAATCTCCCAAGGGATTACGTTACAAGCAGAATAAAATCACATGGTTACCAATGTTGGCATAAGTCATATTTTGGCTATGCTGAGGCAGGAAGGGATTTAAGGGTTGGTTAAATTGGGATTTAATTCATGTTTAGATTTGATTGAAAAAGTGTTTGCAAGGAGTTTGATTGCATGCTTTGAATGAATTTAATTACATATCAAGGTTGCGGGTCATCGTCAGTTTGTCAGTAATCAAATTAAGTGAATCATTTGGGAATTAACCTCTCCGATTAAGGAGGAAATAAGCCACACCCACTATGGCAACGTGGTAACTAGGTGGCACTTTTTAGATCTTAGAGTTTTTAGCAAAGAATAAACAAAATTCTGTTTGCTAACCATTCTGGGTAAGGGGAATCAGATTGACAAAATCCATTGCAGGCCCGTAAGCGCAATTTTTGTTCACCACTTTGTCGTTACTCAGTCAGTGTGTGCAGAAATTTGTTTTGTACCGTATATTGCATTAACTGCACAAGTGCTTGCCGCCACCTAGCTAGTTAAACAGCACAAGTACTGAGTATGATTTTTGCGGTGCCCCACTTAGTTACGCAGAATTTGTTGCTAGGCAAATTCACACAGTAATTAGTTGAAAAAGCTGTCAATCATCTAATTCAGAGTGGTTTATTACATATAAGCGGTTGTGGGGGAGGAGCTCTGAAAGTAATTCATTACACTTATGTGAATAACTTCATACTGAAGATGAAATTTCTTTTGTTGGCCAGAGTTATTATAAGATGTGTACTTTTAAAGAAGATTGATGATGAATACAAAAATAAAAAGTAAATCTCCACACAAAAGTAATTGAATGGTTATAGACTTATAGACATTTAAAAATTCATGATCTTGTTTATCTTAGTAGAAAAGAAATTAGATTTGGATCAGCTTCCACTGAGGTTCTAGAATAATCAATTATTAAGTGATTCTCTTTAATTAATAGAACATTTTGATTTAGAATTCTATTCATGTTTAAAGGATTAGTTCAGGGTCAAGCAAGTCGATCTTATATGAAAGAGGACTTCAAAACAAACGAAGTAGTGAGAAAGCATTCAAATATCTTGTTCCATCAAGGAAATGTCTAAGTCTAAAGTTTGGTATGATCTGTGTAGAAAAGACTGAAATCGGACTAGTTGTGATGTCATAGCCTCAGATTCCTTGGGTTTTATGTATTCTATCATATTTTGTCTTGCAATTTTCTGCCTTAAAACCATGGATATGTCAAAAAAGGTAGTAAAACTGAATGTAGGAAGGGTATTTATAATATACCACCTGAAGAAAGTTGGAGGACAAAAAATTTAAATAGTAAAAAAATGAAATAAACTTTCTTTGAAATACATTAACAATTGTTAAGAATGTGAGGATAAAGAACACCAACTTTGAATAGTAGATTTAACACACCAGTCATTTCTACACAGAAGGGTATTTATAATATACCACCTGAAGAAAGTTGGAGGACAAATAATTTAGATAGTGAAAAGATGAAATAAATTTTCTTTGAAATACATTAACAATTGTTAAGAATGTGAGGATTGAAGACACCAACTTTGACTAGTAGACTTAATACACCAGTCATTTCTACACAGATAAGATAAGAGCTTTAAATTTCAATATCTCCTTAAACGGATTGATATTTTTGAATGCTTTCTTCACCATTTTTGTTTCTTTTAAAGTCCTCTTTCATATGAGATGGACTTGTTTGATTGAATTTAACAAGTTAAGCCAATCTAAAATCTTCCTGGTCCCACAATCCTCATAGTCGTGCAAAGCACTTATTACTCCCTTCCCCTCCCCCCCCCCTTTAGTTGATTTGTATGGTATGGTATGAATGTACAAATAGATGAAAATTCAAAATATATTATATTTTTTATATTTCCCATTCTTTTCTTTTTTCAGGAAATACTGAGCACCTTGCCCCTAGCGCCTCATTTGAAGGCTCATCTACCAACGTATTTGCATATAGTATAGCCTTCTACCAAGGATTGTGGGCATATGAAAGTTGGTAAGAAAAATATTCATACTTGTCCTGAAATAAATTGATTTTTTTTTATCTTCCATGGACATCTCTATATTACCTTAGCTGTTGAGAATGGGATGTTAAGTACCAGAACTACCATAAAACCTACAATTATCAAGTGTCTTTCAGTCTTTGCAGAGAAATTGAAATGAAAAATGTCTTTTCCCAAGCGTTTACCACAGGGATCAATAAACTTACAACAAAAGTCATTTTGCTGTGAAATTTGAATTATGCATTTTTTCCAGAAGGAATCATAAAGTCCACAGTTGTGACATCTTTTCATTAATCCTCCAAACCAACCGAAAAAGCAAGTTGAAATAATAATATTGGCTCATTGAACAGAAAGTACATGGTAGCTAGGTTTTGTCAAATTATTTGTTTTATTTCCTAGTGGCCTGTACCTGCAAAAAAAGGTTGATAAAAAAAAAAATTCAAATGGTATTGTGTGGAATTTTTAGATGTGACTTCTTGTCGTCATGGAAAGACTTCATAAAAGTTGGTTCAACATAGCATCATTGGTTGATGCCATTGTCCAAATGTCATTGCTTGATGCCATTGTCCAAATGTCATTGGTCGATGCCATTGTCCAAATGTCATTGGTCGATGCCATTGTCCCAATGTCATTGGTTGATGCCATTGTCCCAATGTCATTGGTTGATGCCATTGTCCCAATGTCATTGGTTGATGCCATTGTCCCAATGTCATTGGTTGATGCCATTGTCCCAATGTCATTGGTTGATGCCATTGTCCAAATGTCATTGGTTGATGCCATTGTCCAAATGTCATTGGTTGATGCCATTGTCCCAATGTCATTGGTTGATGCCATTGTCCCAATGTCATTGGTTGATGCCATTGTCCCAATGTCATTGGTTGATGCCATTGTCCCAATGTCATTGGTTGATGCCATTGTCCAAATGTCATTGGTTGATGCCATTGTCCAATGTCATTGGTTGATGCCATTGTCCAAATGTCATTGGTTGATGCCATTGTCCAAATGTCATTGGTTGATGCCATTGTCCCAATATCATTGGTTGATGCCATTGTCCCAATGTCATTGGTTGATGCCATTGTCCAAATATCATTGCTTGATGCCATTGTCCCAATATCATTGGTTGATGCCATTGTCCCAATGTCATTGGTTGATGCCATTGTCCCAATGTCATTGGTTGATGCCATTGTCCAAATGTCATTGGTTGATGCCATTGTCCCAATATCATTGGTTGATGCCATTGTCGAAATGTCATTGGTTGATGCCATTGTCCCAATATCATTGGTTGATGCCATTGTCCCAATGTCATTGGTTGATGCCATTGTCCCAATGTCATTGGTTGATGCCATTGTCCCAATGTCATTGCTTGATGCCATTGTCCAAATGTCATTGCTTGATGCCATTGTCCAAATGTCATTGGTTGATGCCATTGTCCAAATGTCATTGGTTGATGCCATTGTCCCAATGTCATTGCTTGATGCCATTGTCCAAATGTCATTGGTTGATGCCATTGTCCCAATGTCATTGGTTGATGCCATTGTCCCAATGTCATTGGTTGATGCCATTGTCCCAATGTCATTGGTTGATGCCATTGTCCCAATGTCATTGGTTGATGCCATTGTCCCAATGTCATTGGTTGATGCCATTGTCCCAATGTCATTGGTTGATGCCATTGTCCCAATGTCATTGGGTTGATGCCATTGTCCAAATGTCATTGGTTGATGCCATTGTCCCAATGTCATTGGTTGATGCCATTGTCCCAATGTCATTGGTTGATGCCATTGTCCCAATGTCATTGGTTGATGCCATTGTCCCAATGTCATTGGTTGATGCCATTGTCCCAATGTCATTGGTTGATGCCATTGTCCCAATGTCATTGGTTGATGCCATTGTCCCAATGTCATTGGTTGATGCCATTGTCCCAATGTCATTGGTTGATGCCATTGTCCCAATATCATTGGTTGATGCCATTGTCCCAATGTCATTGGTTGATGCCATTGTCCAAATGTCATTGGTTGATGCCATTGTCCCAATGTCATTGGTTGATGCCATTGTCCCAATGTCATTGGTTGATGCCATTGTCCCAATATCATTGGTTGATGCCATTGTCCCAATGTCATTGGTTGATGCCATTGTCCCAATGTCATTGGTTGATGCCATTGTCCCAATGTCATTGGTTGATGCCATTGTCCCAATGTCATTGGTTGATGCCATTGTCCAAATGTCATTGGTTGATGCCATTGTCCCAATGTCATTGGTTGATGCCATTGTCCCAATGTCATTGGTTGATGCCATTGTCCCAATGTCATTGGTTGATGCCATTGTCCCAATGTCATTGGCCATTGTCCCAATGTCATTGGTTGATGCCATTGTCCCAATGTTGTCCATTGGTTGATGCCATTGTCCCAATGTCATTGGTTGATGCCATTGTCCCAATGTCATTGGTTGATGCCATTGTCCCAATGTCATTGGTTGATGCCATTGTCCCAATGTCATTGGATGATTGTCCCAATGTCATTGGTTGATGCCATTGTCCCAATATCATTGGTTGATGCCATTGTCCCAATATCATTGGTTGATGCCATTGTCCCAATGTCATTGGTTGATGCCATTGTCCCAATATCATTGGTTGATGCCATTGTCCCAATGTCATTGGTTGATGCCATTGTCCAAATATCATTGCTTGATGCCATTGTCCAAATGTCATTGGTTGATGCCATTGTCCCAATGTCATTGGTTGATGCCATTGTCCCAATGTCATTGGTTGATGCCATTGTCCCAATGTCATTGGTTGATGCCATTGTCTCAATGTCATTGGTTGATGCCATTGTCCAAATGTCATTGGTTGATGCCATTGTCCCAATGTCATTGGTTGATGCCATTGTCTCAATGTCATTGGTTGATGCCATTGTCCCAATGTCATTGGTTGATGCCATTGTCCCAATGTCATTGGTTGATGCCATTGTCCCAATGTCATTGGTTGATGCCATTGTCCCAATGTCATTGGTTGATGCCATTGTCCCAATGTCATTGGTTGATGCCATTGTCCCAATGTCATTGGTTGATGCCATTGTCCCAATGTCATTGGTTGATGCCATTGTCCCAATGTCATTGGTTGATGCCATTGTCCCAATGTCATTGGTTGATGCCATTGTCCCAATGTCATTGGTTGATGCCATTGTCCCAATATCATTGGTTGATGCCATTGTCCCAATGTCATTGGTTGATGCCATTGTCCAAATGTCATTGGTTGATGCCATTGTCCAAATGTCATTGGTTGATGCCATTGTCCCAATGTCATTGGTTGATGCCATTGTCCCAATATCATTGGTTGATGCCATTGTCCCAATGTCATTGGTTGATGCCATTGTCCCAATGTCATTGGTTGATGCCATTGTCCCAATGTCATTGGTTGATGCCATTGTCCCAATGTCATTGGTTGATGCCATTGTCCAAATGTCATTGGTTGATGCCATTGTCCCAATGTCATTGGTTGATGCCATTGTCCAAATGTCATTGGTTGATGCCATTGTCCCAATGTCATTGGTTGATGCCATTGTCCCAATGTCATTGGTTGATGCCATTGTCCCAATGTCATTGGTTGATGCCATTGTCCCAATGTCATTGGTTGATGCCATTGTCCCAATGTCATTGGTTGATGCCATTGTCCAAATGTTGATGCCATTGTCCCAATGTCATTGTCCATTGTCCCAATGTCATTGGTTGATGCCATTGTCCCAATGTCATTGGTTGATGCCATTGTCCCAATGTCATTGGTTGATGCCATTGTCCAAATGTCATTGGTTGATGCCATTGTCCCAATATCATTGGTTGATGCCATTGTCCCAATGTCATTGGTTGATGCCATTGTCCAAATGTCATTGGTTGATGCCATTGTCCCAATGTCATTGGTTGATGCCATTGTCCAAATGTCATTGGTTGATGCCATTGTCCAAATGTCATTGGTTGATGCCATTGTCCCAATGTCATTGGTTGATGCCATTGTCCCAATGTCATTGGTTGATGCCATTGTCCCAATGTCATTGGTCGATGCCATTGTCCCAATGTCATTGGTTGATGCCATTGTCCCAATGTCATTGGTTGATGCCATTGTCCCAATGTCATTGGTTGATGCCATTGTCCAAATGTCATTGGTTGATGCCATTGTCCCAATGTCATTGGTTGATGCCATTGTCCCAATGTCATTGGTTGATGCCATTGTCCCAATGTCATTGGTTGATGCCATTGTCCCAATGTCATTGGTTGATGCCATTGTCCCAATGTCATTGGTTGATGCCATTGTCCCAATGTCATTGGTTGATGCCATTGTCCCAATGTCATTGGTTGATGCCATTGTCCCAATATCATTGGTTGATGCCATTGTCCCAATGTTATTGGTTGATGCCATTGTCCCAATGTCATTGGTTGATGCCATTGTCCAAATGTCATTGGTTGATGCCATTGTCCTCAATGTCCCCATGGTTTTTAAGCCACAAAATCGCAGGACAAAATATGATAGAATACATACAGACTTTGAGGAATCTGAGGCTATGACATCACAACTAGTCTGATTTCAGTTGTTTCTACACAAATGATATCAACTTCAAACTTAGATATCTCCTTAATGGAACAAGATTTTTGAATGCTTTCTTCATTATTTTGTTTCTTTTGAGGTTCCTTTCATGTAAGATTCCTGTACTAATCCTTTAAGGTAATAATTAACAGTTCACATTTCTGAATCTTCAATCTGATGCAAATGTTTATTCTTTTGCAGGAATCAACTTAATTTTGTCACAGAGGAGCTTAAAAACCCTTCAAAGTAAGTATAATGCTTTGAATGATTATAAGTTTGTGGAAATATCTATGTAGAAACACATCCTGAGGCTGTTCGTGCATTTTGTTGTTATTACCTCCACACAAAGGAAGATAGACTGTATTTTTGATACTTTAAGAATATGTATTAGCGTTGTAGAAAGACTAGCAATATTATAAATTTGTACTATTCTTGCATAAAGCAATGAAACAGAACCAAAATCTTAAGTTATCATGAATGATTTTATATTCAAATTCACAATTTATTATTGTAAGTTTCATTTGTGTTGTGTCTTAAATTAAATATTATTATGAAAAAGGCTCATTGCCTATTCATTTAAGAAATGAAATTGGAATGATGTCTCTAAGTTAGGAAATAAACCACACCCACCATAGCAATGCAGCAAACAAGCCTCAAATCCGCATTCTTGCATGACTAATGCATTGACATTTATATGTTTGTGTGGCCTGCCACAATTTTGGATCCATTTATGGCACATCTGCAGATTTTTTTCGAGTTTTAGCAAAAGGAATAAAACTTCTGTTTGCTAACTGTTCCGAGTAATGGCAATTGGATTACAAGCCTGTAGTGTTTACATATGTGCAATTTTTGTTCACCATCTTGTTGTCACTCAGTCTGTGTGTGCAGAAATTTGTTTAGTGCAGTAAATTGCATTGACTGCATGAGCACGCATAGCTAGCTTGCTGTACTGTACCAGTACCGCGTAGGATGTTTTCCCCCACTTAGTTGTGTGTATTTTGTTGCTAGTAAAATTTGTGCAGTGATTGGTTGAAAATCATTTAACTTTGAGAGGTTAATTGAATTTCCATCAATTCTTTTATAGGAACTTACCATTATCCATCCTGATTGCTGTACCATTGGTGGCTGTCTGCTACATTTTAGTAAACATTGCGTATTTTACCACTCTGTCACCTCAGGAGCTCCTTGCGTCGGGTGCTGTAGGTGTGGTGAGTTGATTATTTTTTTCCCCTTCTTGCTTACCTTACCGCTCAATCTCCTGGGTATGGAGATTGAGGCTTCTCTAATTAAATTCTTCCGTCTTTCTCTGTCTGTTGCTACTGCAGCTTCTCCCCAGCTGTTCCATCCAAAACTGTTTTTCTCCTTCTCTGCCACTCTTCTCCATGTAGTTTTAGGTGTTCCCTTCTTTTTCTACCTTCTGATGTCTAGGTGATGGATATTCTGGCATAGTTTTCTTTGTTCTTTCTTAATACATGACTCAACCATCTCCATCTTCTCTTAAATATCTCCTTGCTTATCTCTACAGTGCCTGTTTTATTTTATAGTTCTTCATGGGTGACTTTCACTGGCCATCTTATTTTCAAAATAATTCTAAGACATCTCATTTGGAACATATCTAGCTTCTCATCTCATCAGCTTCCAGGTTTCACATCCATAGAGGAATCCTGAGACTACATTTGATTGAAGTATTTTCATTTGAGCTTTTATCCAATATACGTTTTAGTCCTGCATATGTTTTATTCAGTATATGTTTTTATCCGGTATATGTTTTTATCCGGTATATGTTTTTATCCGGTATATGTTTTTATCCGGTATATGTTTTTATCCGGTATATGTTTTTATCCGGTATATGTTTTTATCCGGTATATGTTTTTATCCGGTATATGTTTTTATCCGGTATATGTTTTTATCCAGTATATGTTTCCAAATCTTGTCAACTTGTCTGAAACTTGCCTGTGCCATCTCAATTCTGCGTTTTATGTCTTCGTCATTCTTTCCCTTCTTCAGCCACAGACTAAGTACAAGACTACTGTTTTTGCTTTAGAGTATTCCTATAATATCCTCTTAACCTGCTCCTTATATTCACAATTTCAGAACCTCTTCATCCCCTTCATCTCCATCTCAGACATCATTATTTTCTTCCATTACAGCAACTTTTCCCACTCTATCTAATCATCCCTTTCTCATTTTACCTCCTTTCTCCCATCTATCTTCCTCATCTTTCTCTTTACCATTCCTTTCCTCAACCCTTCCCTATTCCTCTCCAAGATTAATTTTTTACCCTCTCTTTTTTACCCTCTCTTTTTACCCTCTCTTTATTCTAGCACCATGATTTTCTAATACCCTAATGGCACATTTGACTGTCGCAGTGCCGCTAAACCTCAACAAACAAACAAACACTGAATATTCATCACTGTTTTCTGTGTACTATTTACCCAGAACAGATTGTAAAATTTTATTGATAAAGATTTTCAACTTTAGTCACAATCAAAAATAAAATTATTATAAGTATAAAGTAGAGATTTAGGCCTACTGTTATTATTATTAATGTTAAGGAAGGTGTCTCAGGTTGTAGTTTCCTCAAGGCTCAAAAATGGTATTAGCTTAAAATTAGCATCAGAATCTCACTTCCTTTAAAGGTTTGTGTACATCATTTAGATATTTCCTGAATTTGTGTCATAAAATCACTGGATATGTTTAACAGTATATAGCAACTGACTGTCTGAAGCTAAATGTGATTTACCAGCTTTTAGAAATGTTAGAAACAAAATTTGAAATGGAAGAAATAAATGGACATTAAAGAACAAACAAACAAAAAATTGCAGGTAATGTCTGTGTGGTGACACTCTTATCAACACGCTGCATTATCAGGTTTTATATTTACCCATTACCCATTGTGATGTTACAAGTAGATTTACATAAAGAATTGTGTCTTGTGTTTCATTTTTCAAAAGTGCTTATTTATGTTTGGTTGAAATGTAAAGAAAGGAGAGATTATCAGATTAGCAAAGCTTATTGTAATCTCTAAAGTGTTATCTAAAATATAAATGGAACAGTTTGACACATAATTTAAGGAAAGTCTTGTGTATTACATTCAGTTATAAATAAAGCAAAATATAATGAGTGCTAGACAGAAATATGTGAATAATTGTGTGATTTTCCTTCAGACTCATGAAAGATTTTTAATGTCAATTTTATGATGGAGAACATATTTTTGGGGGAATTAGTTTGAGGCTTTCATATAATTGTCTGAGAGCCATCTGATATACAGACCTGCCAACTAGTACGATTTTGCCGTATTTAATATAGGAAAATGTTAAGAATACGATTGTACGTTTTTTGGCACCAGAATACGGGTTTTTTTTTTTTATACTAATACTTTTTACGCTCGCTTGGCGTTCATGTCCTCTTGAAGGATTTTTGCAGACCCAACCGATTCAGATTCAGAATACGATTTATACCCATTTGCGGCTGCCGCCAAAAAGTGTAGACTACAAGTTAATTATGCATTAGGCAACCTACCTGCAACTAGAGTTCCGATCAAGTTTAAGTACTCCAGTTCTATCAGACTGCTTAACTAGCAAGATCTATTGGCTAGCAGCAGGCATTCCATCCCATCAACATACATTAAAAAATGAAGCACTCCAGAAATGCAAAAAGGCAACTGCCGCGTACAATAAGAGAAACTGAAAGTAGAGTGGTAATTTTTTTTCAGCCACAGTAAACCTTTGTTTTGTACATTTTGTTTGAAGAGTACAGTTTTTTTATCAAAAATACAACTTTTGTAGTTCCAGAATACAGTTTGGTGATCCTAAAGGTTGGCAGGTCTGATATAAGTCAGCATTTGTATTTTATGTCTGGTCTTTGCACATTTAACCTCAAAACGATCTTCTTTGATATCATTCTCAGGACTTTGCAAATAGAACCCTGGGTAAAATGGCCTGGATCATTCCATTCTTTGTGTGCTGCTCGACTTTTGGGGCTGCTAATGGAACACTTTTTGCTTCCGGAAGGTAAGACTAAATATTTGTGTGAAACAGAATGATGCTTATTGTAATATCTGAACACAGAATTAATTCTTAAACATTTAATTATTCAGCCAGTCAGTCAATCACTGGCTTTTTTATAATAAAAAAACCTACTAAAGAATTGTTCCAAGTCATTGTTTGTTGTTAGTTAGCTCTGATGATTCTCCAACTGTAATAGATGAATTAGGAAGAGTTTTGTGATAATATTCGAAGACTTATTTGATTTAATGTGTGAGGTATCTGATTTTAGGTTCTAGCAGTATGACCATAGATAATAAGATTAAATAAATCACCATACAGAAGATATCAATCCCTCTTTTTCTTTGCTCATCCAAATCCTGCTTATGACAATAATTTGACAAGTCGAGTCTTGGGCCCAGAAAGGAGTATTGATGATGATGCAGGAGACCTGGGCTGTCCTTGATGCTTGGCTTGTAAATTTGTAGTATATCAATAATAAAACTAAAGAATTTTAGCACTAGATTGCATATAGAGTGCATACCTCTGCCTGCTTGATAATTGCAACATGCCTAAAATTTGGTGAAGTTCACCCCCATCCCTGATACAATCTATCTCAAAAATCCCACACCCACTAAGTTTTATCCCCAAATCTCTTCCCCACTTTTAATCAGTTTTTGCCATCTGCATTACAGATGCTTCAGGGTTATCTACCTTCATTTTTGGTTTTGATGCGATAGCATCCGGAACCTATGCGGCCATGATAGTGTGTGTGTGTGTACTTATGTGTGTATGTATGTATGTATGTGACAGCCAGCTCATAAACACGATATCTCACGAATGAAACACTGGATTCATGTCATATGTGGTACACAGATAGCCCATGGTCTGTATTGTTTATGATGGTGATGTCATGCATATTAATGAGTAGGCGGGGCTCAATGTAAAAAATTTGAAATGTTTATATTTTAACAACCGCATGTCTGTTTTGTTTCATATTTGGTACAATCATGATGTTAGCTAGTCTGTACATATGATGTAAAAATGTTAAAATTCATTAATATGCATGGTGGGCAGGGCCTAATATGGTTTTGCTGAAAAGAGCTTGTAAACACAGTATCTCAAGAATGGTACCCTTGATTAATGTCATATTTGGTACACTGATAGCCCATGGTCTGTAGATGCGTCCTATTGTTTTTGGTTTGATATCATGCATATGATTAGGCGGGGCTTTATATAAACAATCTTGAAATGTTCATATTTTAACAACCACATGTCCGTTTTGTTTCATATTTAGAACAATCATGATGTTAACTGGTATGTACATGTTCATGATATAAAAATGTTGAGTCCCATAAATATGTATAGTGGTGGGGCTTAAAATGATTTTGCTGAAAAAAGCTTATAAACACAGTATTTCAAGAATGATAAAGTGTATTGGTGCATATTTGGTACATATATAGCCTATGGTCTGTAGATGTGTCCTAATGCTTTTAATGGTGATTTCATGCTTATTGATAAGTGGGCGGGGCTCAAATGAAAATTTTGAAAAAGTGATCAATTGAGCAAGTGTGTGTCCATTTTGCATTATATTGGGCATGAAAATATTGTTAACTTATTGTGTACATGCTTATGTTATCAACAGATGTCATTAATATGATGGTAGGCATGGCTTAATGTGAAAGTGCTAAAGGATATTAACACCATACTATTCTCATGAACGGTATATCGGATTTATACCATATGTCGTACACAAATGGGTCATGGTCTGTTTATAATTACGTTGAGTAGGCGGGGCTTATTGACAAATTAAAAAAAAAAGAATTAATGACCAACTGTTTTTTATCATACTTGCTACGATAATTTTGTTAATTATTGTGCAAATGCTAATGTTGTCAACATTTGTATTAATCTGCATGGTGGGTGTGGCGTATGAATAAATATCCTGAACAAATATTTCATGATATGCACGACATGACAGTTTATACAAATTTTGCAAATCAATCAGTTTATGACAGAAAAAAAAAAAGCATCGGAACAACAAAACCTTTTGGTTCTGGTTTTAGTTTTATTCAGGCTAAGTATTTATTGTTTGAGTTCTTTGCAGGCAAGATTTACATTCCATCCTTTTCCATTTATGCCAAAAGCAATTGTTTTGATTTTCTGTAAGTCCAGAAAGTGGATTGTGTGGATATCTTTTCAGGCCATGAATTCAATGTTCAGCACATTCCCTGAAGGTTTGAAACTAGAAGTCTTGACAGATGTCATCCAAAAACCATCCCCCACCCCTCCATTTCTACCCTTCCCCTGTTCCAATAACAAAATGTAATCCAAATCCAATCATTAGTACTTGAAATTTCTAATGACAAATAAACTCACCCTAAAATGTCCCCACCCTCCATTTGGACCCTTCCCCTGTTCCAATAACAAAAATTTAATCCAAATCCAATCATTAGTACTTCTTTTATAATGACAAAAAAACTCACCCTAAAATTCAAAATACAGAAATGCCCTCCATTCCCCTCTTCCAATTTATCTCAAATTTTAATCACTTTGTCTTTAAGCATTAAAAAAAAACTATTCACCAAATTGAATCAAAATCTAGTCATCAATTCTTGAGATATGTTGATGACAAACAGAGAAATGCAGGTAAAAACATAACCTCCCCAAAGTTGTAAACACCACTCAGGTTATAAGTGTAACTATTCGTTGATTGACTGATGACTTTGTCAATGTACTCTGATAGTCTGTATATAAATATGCAAGTCATTGATGTTGATGGTTTGTTTAGGTAATACTTTGTCCTCTATTTATTATTAACCACTTAAGTCATAATTGTAACTATTCTTTGATTGACTGATAACTTTGTTAATGTACTTTGATAGTCTGTATATAAATATGCAAGTCATTGATGCTGATGGTTTGTTTACGTAAGACTTTATCCTCTATTTTGATTATTTTACAGGATACCCTTTGTTGCCGCCCGTGAAGGTCACTTGCCCGTGGTTCTTAGTTTTGTTCATGTGTCAAGACTAACGCCGTTTGTGTCTCTTTTACTTACAGTGAGTGTTTTAGTTGATGTTGATATATTGATAATCATATTGATATGCATAAGATAAAATAAATTTATTTCATCCACAACAAAGATGGAAATTTGTTGCCCTGCAGCAAAACGTATAAAAATATCAAATTAAATATCAATTTGAAAATACAAAAGTTATATATACAAAAACAGTAAAATAGTAATTATAAGAAATTCAGTATATATGTATATATATATATATATATTTATATATATATATATATATGTATTTATACATACATAAAAATTTGACTAGAAATACAAAAGCTTAAACTATAAAACCACTTTCAAGTCGAATAGGGAAATAGAGTTGGGTAAAAATGAAAACCTGAATCTGTTATGCTTGGACAGTTGTATACGAAGTCTTTTCCATGAACGGCAGAAAAAATATAATGGGAAGAGTGGATGTGTGTTTTCATTTAATATCTTAGTTGCTTTTTGGTGCATCATGTCATTGTAGAGATCAGAGACGGACTTCAGACATATATCATCACCAACACGGCTTGGGGCCCTTACGATCTTCTCCAGTTTACATGTTTAGTTTTTTGTAAGCAGTCTGAATATACAGATGATATTGAAAGTCAGCACGTTTTTTATTGTTGACTGGTAAAAAAGCTTAAGAATAATATTGTCAACTTTGAAGTATTTCTGTTTTTATAAAAAGTAAACCTTCGGTACGCCTTGATTCTTGATGCATCAAATTGGTCTTTAAAGGTAAGTTTATGGTGAATGATAGTGCCTTGATATTTGTAATGGTCCATTTGTTCAACAACCTCAATATTAACCCTGATTGGAGCAAGATGAGGCAGCTTTCTCAAATAAAACACCATCTACTTAGCTTTACTAATGGACCAAACATCAGAGCATAAGCCATTCATCTTAACATACTGTGGTCTGTCTCTTAAATAATTTAGGATCCATAATAATAACCTACAATTGACACCCATATCTAACAGTTTGTTTATCAGCAAGTGCAGCTGAATGGAATTAAAAGCACTTGAGAAGTCAACAAATGTAGCCTGAACAGAAGAATTTGGTGTTTCCAAGTGTTCAAGAATCTTATGCAAAAACATTCAGACTGCATTATCAACACTTCTTTTGCCTCTCTAGGTAAATTGCATGGAATACAAAATAACTCCATTCTCATTTAGCCTGAGAATAAGTTTTTCAAGATATTTCATTATGATCGAAGTAAGTGCCACTTGACAATAGTCATGTAAGGTAGTAACTGTATTTGATTTTGGCACTGGAGAGATTGCGGATGTTTTCCAAATAACAGGGATCTTACCAGTATCAATTGTATCCTGAAATATTTCAGTGAAAATTTGTGCTATCTGAGCAGAACATAACTTATTACTTATACGATGTGGCCCAATGGCTTTATGTACATTCAACCTTGGAAAAAAGTATTTGAACGTCATCTACTGATAAAATAACCCTGTCAATATTATTGCACATATCAGTTAACATTGCACTGAGAGAAAGCTGTTCATCATTAAAATCAATCATGTCAAATCTAGAGTAAAACTGAGTGAGTTCATTAACAAAGTCCTTGGTAGCATTTTTTTTATTTGACTTTTTCAGTCTGTGACCAGTGATGTTAGACATAACTTTCCACGCTGCTCCACTATCGTTGCACCAAAATTTACCTTAAACTTTCTTTCTGTAATTTTATTCACAGTGTTTGGTTTCCCCCTTAATGCATAGCCCGTTACAGACTACATTGCAATGTACTATTAATCTAACAGTGCAAAATTGAGAAAAATTCATGCTGTTTTTGTTTTTAAAAAGCTCTCTTCTGATGCAAAAGTACTTAATAGTAATTGATTAACTCCATAATATAATAATATGGTGTTTAGATTTTATACCTGCAAAAACTTGACCTGCCCTTCATTTATTTTGACAGATTTATGGCCTTGTCTTTTTAGCTCGACTATTTGTAGAATAGTACAGCTATTCTACTATCCTCGGCGTTGGCATCTGGTTAAAAATTTCATAACTTTACTTACGAATGGTGTACATTCATGTGACATGGCATAGGGGTAGAGGACATGGGTTCTGATCAAATGAGCATGATTGGAGGGTTATGTGTTAATACTAATCAACTTATTTGCATAACAATGAAAATATTTGTTAGGTTAAAGTTTTGGTTAAAGTTTTTAAAACTTATAAATGGTGTACATTCATGTGACTTGGCATGGGTACTGTTCAAATGATTGGGGTGGGGTGGGGCTGTGTCTGCATACTAATTAGCTTATTTGCATAACAATGAAAATATTTGTCAGTTAAAAGTTTTGGTTAAAGCTTTTGGTTAAAGTTTTCATAACTTAAGTTATGAATGGTGTAAATTCATGTAACTTGGCATAGGGGCACTGTTCAAGTGAGCATGATTAGGTGTTGTGTGACATAGGGGTACAGTCAAGTGAGCATCATTAGGGGTTGTGTGTGCATACTAATTAGCTTATTTGCATCACAATGAAAATATTTGTATCTATGATATCTCTTAAATTACAGTGGATGTGGGATTTTGTTTGCACAGTGTTTACACTTAATGGTGAGGTGAAGTGTGCATATTAATTAGGTTATTTGCATAAAAATAGACTTTCGTACAAAATGTTTAACATTCACATGAGCATCTAACTTAAATTATGAATGGTGTACATTCATGGAACTTGGCACAGGGGTAGAGGACATTAGTACTGTCCAAATAAGCATGATGGGGGGTTGTGTGTGCATACTAATTAGCTTATTTGCATAACAATGAAAATATTTGTATCTATGATATGTCCTAAATTAAAGTGGGAGTGGATATTTTGTTTACACAAATGATCATATATTTGAAGAGCATTGTCTACACTTAATGGTGAGGTATAATGTGCATATTAATTAGATTATTTGTATAACAGTAGACTTTTGTAGAAAATTTTTAAACCAGAAATGATAACTTGGTACTTGATACAGTTGTTGGTGGCATTGGTACTGTTCAGTTAAGCATGATTGGGGGTTGTGTGTACATACTAATTAGCTTATTTGCATAACGATGACATTTTTTGTTTCTATGATATCTCTTAATATAAAGTGGGTGTGGGGATTTTGTTTACACAAATGATTATATATGTGAAGAGCATTGTCTACACAATGGTGAGGTGTAGTGTGCATATTAATTAGGTTATTTGCATAACAATCGACTTTTGTACAAAATTAACCTGAGATAATATCTTGGTTCAGTGGTAGAGGGCATTGGTACTGGTTATTGGTATTGTTCATGAATTAGCTTGACCACTAAACTATTCCTTTAAGATAAATAGAGAGGGTAGTTAGGTAAGTAAACGGAGCAATTTGTTTAGGTTCGCATTGCAATTTGCGATGTAAAAATCGTGCATAACGTTGTTTAATGATTCATTTCCCTACCTTACTTTGCAAACTTGCGATAGGCTACAATAAATTCCCTAAGTAACTGATTGAAGTTTTCAGCTTTCAAATGAAATAATAAAAAAAAAAAAAATTAAATGCGAGAATCAGAAATGCGCAGTAATTGCCTCTGACTGGTGATATTTTGCACTTTGATTTTGCCAAAATGTGAGTCACTTATGAAATGCACTGCGATTCTGCAGCAGTAAATAGGAAAGTTGAAACTAACAGTAACAATAGGACATAACTTTAGGCTTTTAATCACACTCAATTCAAGGCCTGCTTTACAAGCTGTTAAATTGACCAAAAATCACAAGGTCAGAATACTTGAATTGTCACAATCAGTACATTTACATGTAAATATTACCTGATAAGTCAAATAAATTTTGCAAGAAAGAAAAAATATTGCAAAATAAACAAACAGAAAAAGGTTTTGACAGAGCTGAAATTCTGCATGCTTTACTAAAGATGGCAGCCATTTCGAGAGCACTGATATGATTAGAACGTCGGTGGAAGGGAGGGGGAGGGTTGGCGTAGTTTTGATAGTTTTACGGCGAGGTATCATAGTATGTAAGATTTTCACAATGAAAACACTAGTGAGTACTGCAAAATATTTACGCGATGTTGAGTTTAAATTACATTGAAAGGAAGTTATCTGTTCTTTCTAAACTTAATTTCCATGCACCATTTTCCATAAAAATGATGATTTATACTGTAGAAGTAAACTTTTTATAATTTGAAAAGCAAAGTTCCAGTGTCTATTTGGGCAATGGAGTCAATACTTTTGCCATACTGGTTGCGCGATTTTTTTACTTAAAAGCGGGAAAGCTGAAAACTGCATTGAAAAAGTACCATTTGAAGCGTATTAAGACAAAGAGTAATACTAAATCAATGAGGCCTAAATATGGATCATTATTGCTAATCAGTTTTAATGTATTGCTGATCATTTTTAAGAAATGAGTAGCAAAACTGCTAATCAAATTTTTAAAAACAAATTACTCTCTGGTAAATTTTATTAAAGTCTAGAAAATTAATTGTATGGCTGTTCTTTAATGGCATGAGTTCATTGTTCAGCACATTCCATTGGAAAGTTTCAACTAAGTCTTGATAAATGTTGCCCTAAAATATCCCCACCCCTCCATTTCTACTCTGCCCTTGTTCCAATATTTCCTAAATTTTAATCACTTCTTCCTTAAGCAGTAACAAAACCACCCACCAAATCAAATCAAAATCCAATCATCAATGCTTGATACGTTAAAGACAGACAGTTCACTCTAAAAATAACTTCCCTCCATTTCTGTCATTCTCCTGTTCCGATATGTCCTACATTTTAAGCACTTCTTCCTTGAGCAGTATCAAAACCACTCACCAAATGTAATCAAAATTCAATCATCAGTTCTTGAGATATTTTGATGAACAGACAAACAAACAATCAGAGACGAAAACATAACTTCCGTCCAACTTCGTTGGCGGAGGTAATTATGATAAGAGATGGAACTAGGAGGACAAGTCTCTGTTATTTTGGTACCTGAAATGAAAATTGTATATGAATATGCGATCGAATGACAATTTTGGCATTTAAAATTGAAACAAAGAAGGGCTACCAAATCAAAAACAGTCTTAGATTAAAAATAACACCAAAGCAGGATTGAAAAACCAAGATTACTTTACTTTTTTTTCTGATCACAAATATTCTTCAAAACCTGTAGCTTTTATTTTTTTAAACTACAAACAAAGCTTTCAACTTAAAATAAGAGACCTACATATTTTTTTCCCCAAGTAATTTTTTCCTTAATTGTCCTCTTATTTTCTCACCACAGTTATGTTCCTTAATGGCAATTTTCATATTTATCTATACGATAGCGGACGGTTAAAGAAAGAAATTGGTGAAAACCATGTTGACATCTTATTTCGTTAGAATTGTATAAAGCTTTGAAGCGGAATACCTCCTTAACTGAATAAGATGTCAACATGTTTTGTCATACCAATTTGTTTCTTTGGTAGTATAGACCTTTTCAAATCTGAATCGGAAATTTCCGGATAATTTTAATAATGTCACATGGCCAAGATTTACGTATCCATAATGGACCAATCGTATACTGGTGGAATCTTATTAACCAATAAAATACTGGAGGAATCTTGGCCGTCTGCACAACTCATGTACGGTATGGGACCAAGCGTATGAAAAAAATTGTTTTAAGCGCACGTATCATACGTGCATTATACATGTAGGAAATACATGCACATATTGCTGCTTACATTTTTATCCTCAAACCTGCACCTGATTGGTTGGAAAACAAAGGAAAAGTTCCCCTAGCATTTGATTGGTGGAAGTACTGAAGAAATTACGTAAGGCTAAACTCAGTTTAAAAAGGTCTATTCTATCTTATAAATAAACACTAAACATTCAGGGGATAAATTCTTTAAGAACATGCAAAAATGAACACATGTTTTCATGTGCTGGCTCAAACCTGGATTGTAAATTGTTTAACAAAAGAAAACCTCAAAACCCCAAAACAAAAAAACAAGAGGGTTTTGAAATGTAATTTCCTTAATGAATTATTGAATACCTTTTTTTTCATTAAAGGTTTTGTTCAGTGGTCAAGTAAGTTCATCTTTATATGAAAGAAGACTAATAGAAACACAATGTTGAAGAAAACTACTACAAGAAATCATTCAAAAAATCTTAATCCGTTGAGGAGATATTCAAGCTTAAAAATGTTTTCTTGTCTGTGTAGAAACAACTGGTTTAATAGGTCTAATGTAGAAGGTCGACGTCCTCATCCTCACATTCTTAATAATTGTTCATGTAGTTTGTAGAAAATTGATTGACCTTATTACTGTCTGAATTTATTTTCCTAAATCTTTCTTATATATTTCTAGTATATTATAGTTACCCTTACTAGATTCTGTTTTACTACTTTCCTGACATATGAAATTGTTTTAAAGCCATAAAATCTCAGAGAAAGTTAAAATAAAATACATAAAGGCTTTAAGAAATCTGAGGATGTAAAGTCACAACTTGTCTGATGTCAGTCGTTTCTAACAAGAACCTCAAACTGAAATATCCGTTGTATTTTCACCATTTTGTATTCTTCCTTTGAAGTCCTCTTTCAAATGATATAATTGGTTGAACACTGAACTATTCCTTTACCTCCAAGGATCATATTTCTCACTTTCGCAACTCCAACTCTCCCCTCCCACATCATTGCCGGCTACCTGAGAATCCAGGTCGCCCTTATATTCCTAACCCTTTACGTTGCTACAATTGTCAGAGGTATGGCCACGGAAAAACTCCTGCCACAGCCAAGCTGTGGTAACTGCGGAGCCCCGGACCATGACAACACCTCCTGCACCAACCCCACTCTGCACAAATTGTGACGGTAAACACCCAGCAAACCATCCCTCCTTCTCGAAAGACTGTCCCACCTGGCTTCAGGAAAAACAAATAACTAAACTTAAAACCCTTAACCCCAACATAACTTACCCTGAGGCCAGGAAACAATTCCTCGCTTCCCTTAACTCCAAGCCTTCCTACTCAAACGTAGTCTCCTCTAACTCTAATTCCGCCCCAAACACAACTAACACAACAAAACTAACTCCCATGCCCAAACCGACCTCACCTGGCTCTTCTTACCTAGTCCTAAGCCCATCACCATTTCCAACAACCCAATCACACCCAATACCCACACCACCTCCACCACCACTTCTCTCCTCAACCCCCCTTCCTACTCTAAAGCCCCTACCGCCCCCTACACCAACTCCACTAATACCTTCATACATCAAGCTAAAACCAGCCAAGCAAACAACCAACAAACCAACAAATCAACCAGCAAACAACCAACCAAAAAACAACCAATCAACAAACAACCTATCAACAAACAACCAATCAACAAACAACCCACCTCCCAAACCCACACTGAAGAGAGTATGGATTGTTCGACATACGAACACACCGATCATACTTCTCCAATTTTCAAAACAATCGCTCCCAAAGAAACAAATCCAAAGAAAAAAAAACAAGCGAACTCAGACCCAGCAGATCTTCCTCCAGATAACCCCCGCCTCCTTTATGGCATACACCACAATCAATTACAATAACACCCACAACATCATACAATGGAACATTAGGAGCCTTAAGGCCAATTCTGAAGAAATCGACCTTCTGGCCTCCACCTTCAACCCGGTCGTCTTCTGCCTACAAGAAACTTTCTTGAAAACCACCGACCATTACTCCTTAACAACTTTGCTTGCTATCACAAACATCAAGTGGATGCTGACAGGGCCTGTGGTGGCGTCTCCATTCTCGTTAGACACGATATCCCACACAGCCCTGTTCGTGTGCACACCGACCTTCAGGCCATCTGTATTTCTATCTCCCTCCACAAAACTTTCACTCTCTGCAATATCTATCTCCCTCCCAACACCAACATTCAACCAACCAGCCTTAACAACCTCATCTCTCAGCTTCCCACCCCCTTCATCCTTCTTGGTGACTTCAACGCTCACAACCCTCTGTGGGGCTCTAATACCACCACCCCTAGAGGCAAGTTCATCAAAACGCTCTCCGTCAGCACAGCCTGTCCTTACTGAACACTAACTCCCGACCTACCTTCATCCTGCCACAGGCTCTCTCACCTGTATTGACCTGTCTATCTGTTCCCCTAACCTCCTCCCTGACTTTAGTTGGAGAGTCACTGCTGACCTCTGTGGTAGTGATCATTACCCTCTTCTTATACACTCCAATCTTCAAATCCCCACTGAGCACACCCCAACTGGAACCTCGACAAGGCTGACTGGTCCCTTTTGAAACCCTCTGTGACTCACACCTCTCCCCCATCTTCTCGAGGATGAGGATCCCATGTCTAACTTCAGTAATATCCTTATCAACATCGCCACCTGCTCAATTCCCAAAACCTCCAAACCCCCAAATCATCCCCCAACCCCTGGTTCTCAGATGACTGCAAAACCGCCATCAAGAACAGGAAAAGAGCCCTCAGGAACTTTAAAACTAACCCGACCACCCATAACCTTAACCTCTTTCGCATCAGCCGTGCCAAGGCCAGACGCACTATCAAGGACAGTAAAACCAACACTTGGAACAACTTTATCTCTTCTCTCACCACCAACACCCCCACTAAGAAGATTTGGAGAATGGTTAACAGCTTCCACGGCAGAGTAGGCAAATCTTCCATCTCCCATCTCTCTTGGAATGGAGACCTCACCGCAAAAAAAGATATCGTTTACCACCTCGCCGCCTCTTTCAGCAACATCTCGGCCTCGACCAACTACTCCAATGCTTTCAAAATCAAAAAAGCTTGCGATGAAGCCCGGAGAATCACTTTTCCCTCTGACAACTCCGAAAGCTACCACACCCCTCTCACCCTTTCTGAATTAAACCAAGCCATCAGCGACGCTGGCTGCACCTCCAAGGGCCCAGATAACATCCCCTATCAGTTTCTGAAACACCTCCCCATCAAAGCCACCACTACCCTACTCACCATCTTCAACCACATTTGGTCCTCACACTCCTTTCCCCCTATCTGGAGGACAGCTATTGTCATCCCCGTCCTTAAACCAGGGAAGGATAGCACCGACCCCACCAGCTACCGACCCATCGCCCTTACTTGCTGTCTCTGTAAAATTATGGAAAAGATCATTAATCAGAGACTAAACTGGTTCCTCGAGACCAACAGAATCCTCTCTCCTCACCAAAGCGGCTTCAAAACGTGCAATACCCTAGACCAGTTAATTACGCTCGACACCGCTATCCGGGAATCCTTTGCAAAAAGGAACACCTCATTGCCATATTTTTGACCTCGAAAAGCTTTTGACACTACTTGGAAATACGGCATTACCCGGAAACTTCACACCATTGGCCTCAGAGGCCACCTCCCCATCTTTATTCAAAACTTCCTCTCACCCAGGCAGTTCCAAGTTCGTATTGGCCACACCCTCTCAAGCCGTACCCCAAGAAGAGGGCGTCTCCCAAGGCAGCATCCTCTCCCCACTCTCTTCAACCTGAGCATTAATGACATCGGGAATGACCTTGGCCCCAGCATCAAACGTACCCTCTCGTGGATGACTTCACCATCTTCTACTCCTCCCCTAGCTTTCCTATTGTTGAAATTAGGCTTCAAACCAGCCTCAATCAGCTGCAAGTCTGGAGCAACAATAACGGTTTTAGATTCTCCAAAGACAAGACAGTCTGCATGCACTTTTGTCATTTCAACAACCTCCACCCCAACCCGAACTTTGTGCTCAATGGGAATCGCATCCCTAAAGTTGAAAACACAAAGTTCCTTGGTCTAACTCTAGACCCCAAGCTCACCTACAAGCCACACATCACCAACCTGAAACTAAAATGCAATAGCTCCCTCAACATCCTCCGACTGCTCTCCAACACTACTTGGGAGCGAACCGCCTATGCTCTCCTCAAAATTTTCAGGCTCACCATTCGTGCCAAGCTTGACTATGGCAATATTGTTTACTGTGTTGCTCACAACTCATACCTCAACCACATTAACACCATCCAAAATGAAGCCCTCAGGCTTTGTCTAGGAGCCTACAGGACCTCCCCAATCACTAGCCTTCATGTTGAAGCCAACGAACCCCCTTTCTACTTAGATGTAAAAAGCTTAGCCTCTCCTATGCTTTTAGAGTCCTCACCAACACTCAGAACCCTGTTTACAACCTCATTAGGTACCCCAATTTCTCCTCCCTCTTTGATAGGACTAAAACCCTATCGCCCCCTTCAGCTTACGCATTAAATCAGACCTCTTTCAACTTGGCATCAACCCCCCTCTCGGCACCTATTCCTGGCCCACTTTTCCGCCTTGGGCCACCCCCTTCCTTCTGTCCACCTAGACCTCTCCACTTATAACAAAACTCAAACTCACCCTAATCTCTTCATCAATCTCACAACCAAATCAAAGACCAACTCTCAAATTACACCTCTATCTATACTGATGGCTCCAAGGAAGGCAACAAGACAGCTGCTGCTGCCATCATCCAAGACATCACCCTCAGTAGCAGACTTCCTGACCACTCATCCATCTTTTCAGCCGAGGCTAAGGCCATTCTCCTCGCCCTCAACTTTATTGAGTACTCTCCTCTCAGTCACTTTGCCATTTTCTCTGACTCAAAGGCTGTTCTTACTTCATTACTCAATCTTAAATGGGATAACCTCACCTGCCACCTCCTCCTCCGAAAACTCTTTTCTCCCACCCTCTGCAGGAAAAGTGTTCTTTTCTTCTGGATACCCAGCCATGTTGGCATCCCTGGCAATGACAGGGCTGATACAGCCGCTAAGCTTGCCCTAACCTCCTCCCTTCCCCTTTTCCCAAAACCCTCTCTGACATCAAACCGCTTATCGCTTCTCTTGTTCGTGACCGCTGGCAAACCTTATGGAACTTCCAAATTGATAACAAACTCCATGTTATCCAGCCCACAATCCCGATCAAATCCACCATCAACAACCTTTCTCGTGATCGACAACGTTGATATTACCCGTCTTAGAATTGGTCACACCCACCTCACTCCTCCCACCTCCTTATTGGTTCCCCCAACCCCTCTGTAACAATTGCCACTGCATCCTTACAATCCAACACGTTCTCCTTGCTTGCCCCTGTACAACCTTCCCAGAGCTTCTCTCGCTCCCCACAACTCAATTGCTGAGTTCTTCCAAAAAAATCCTCCAGATAGAATAGTCTCCTTCCTTCAGCATGCATCCCTCTACAACCATATTTAATCCTCCTCTTCCACCCCTCTCTACTCTGTTTTTAGTTTTACCCATGCACCTCCTCTCTCTCATCACAGCTTTCTGGCTTTTGTTCTTGAATTTCTCTCATTCTTCCCCTGGTCTCTTTCCTTACTACCTCTAAAATGATCTGACCTCTCAGGCACAATTTGACCTTCGTTGTCGTGGTGCCGTTAAGACCTCATCAAACAAACAAACAAACATTGATTACCATATATGATGTCATAGCCTTCTCTGAATTTGCTCGTTCTTCTCTTGCAGACTACCATATCACTTCTTATGCTGATTCCAGGAGATTTTGATACTCTTGTCAACTATTTTAGTTTTGCGACGTGGATTTCATACGGCGCCACTGTCACAGGGCTGATAGTTTTAAGATTCACCCATCCGGATTGGGAAAGGCCTTTCAAAGTAAGTTTGTGTCGCTGGAATGCTTTTGAAATGCACCAGTTGTTTTGTATTAATGTTTAAATTGATTGTATGTTGCAAAGAAACGAGATTGTACACAACGAGAATCAGCAATTCATGATGAATAAAGCAACCTAGTACCACTTTGCCACAGCTGCTTTGTACTGTTCCATCATATGATGATGATGTATGTTGCCCGGAGACATGGGCAAGGGATTACCAGGGTCTTCTGTAAATTGCCCCACTGCTATTGGACTTGTAATGTTACGATTGTATTGTAGGCTGCAGTTTGGTCAAAAAATTAGTCAAAACAAATTGGATAAAAAAATTGGTCAAAAAAGTTGATGTAATTTCACCTTTCAGAAACCCACAATAGGTTAAAACTTTTTTAATCCATCTTTCCTTTGTTTATCTGGATAAAGGTGGTATAGTTAAATGTGGCAATGGTTCCACTGAGAGGTGGCTTTTCTGTAGCATCTTTTGCTTTATCGTATCTTATTTCATAATTATGTATCTTCACAGTATGTTTTGAATCTGTCTTTCTGTAATGTGTTTGTGTTATAATCTCAATGTGTACATATTTTATGTTTGCATTTGCAGTGGAATTGTCTCTATGACATCATCAAACACGAATTCATCATACTGTACAAAAACTTTAAAATGCAATTAAGAAATCTTTAAAAATCCATATCTCCCGGATGGTATGTGATATCAACCTTTTTTTTTGTATTAAATTGGCTCTAAAAGTATGCTCTTTCAAATAAAATTTTACAAAAAACCATGGGAATAATCCTTTAATGTAAAAGGTTGGGTTTCATAAATGTTCTTAAATTTAAAAAGTTCTTGTCGATATGAAGTTGTAATAGATTACAAGTTTGACTTTTAAAAGTTCATTTCACACCTTTTCCAGTCTTTGTTTGAAGTATAGGAACTGATGGAGATTCTATGTTTGCCAAATTGCATCAAAAGTACCTGTAGTCTTTGAGTTATGGCTTATCAAAGTTTGAACAACTTTTGCATGCAAAGGGTGTTATACAACTTTTGCATGCAAAGGCTGTTATAGATCTTTTGCACGCAAAGGCTGTTATAGATCTTTTGCACGCAAAGGCTGTTATACATCTTTTGCACACAAAGGGTGTTATACAACTTTTGCATGCCAAAGCTGTTATACATCTTTTGCACGCAAAGGCTGTTATACATCTTTTGCACGCAAAGGGTGTTATACATCTTTTGCATGCAAAGGCTGTTATACATCTTTTGCATGCAACGGCTGTTATACATCTTTTGCATGCAACGGCTGTTATACATCTTTTGCATGCAAAGGGTGTTATACAACTTTTGCATGCAAAGGGTGTTATACAACTTTTGCATGCAAAGGGTGTTATACAACTTTTGCATACAAAGGCTGTTATACATCTTTTGCATGCAAAGGCTGTTATACATCTTTTGCATGCAAAGGCTGTTAAAGAACTTTTGCATGCAAAGGCTGTTATACATCTTTTGCATGCAAAGGCTGTTATACATCTTTTGCATGCAAAGGCTGTTAAAGAACTTTTGCACGCAAAGGCTATTATAGATCTTTTGCATGCAAAGGCTGTTATAGATCTTTTGCACGCAAAGACTGTTATACATCTTTTGCACGCAAAGGCTGTTTTACATCTTTTGCACGCAAAGGGTGTTATACAACTTTTGCATGCAAAGGCTGTTATACATCTTTTGCATGCAAAGGCTGTTATACATCTTTTGCATGCAAAGGCTGTTAAAGAACTTTTGCATGCAAAGGCTGTTATAGATCTTTTGCATGCAAAGGCTGTTATGCATGAAAGAGTAATTCTGAGAGATGTAATTCTTTAAATTTTTGTCCTAAATAAAGACCTCTCGGTCATATTCAACTGCTCCAATTCATAAAATGCTGGTTACGGATTAAAAATTAATCAGTTAATTTAAGAAGATTAATAGCTTCTCTTTTTGTGATGTTGTAAATTTAAAATGAAATCTGCATATTTTATTGATTTGAAGGCCGTAAAATTCAATATCTGTAAAATGATTAATTTTAAGCAATTTTGATGAAACATAGTTTTTTTCTTCAATGATTTATAGTCCATTTTCTTTTAATTAAGTTGTTGCTTTAAATGCTTTGTTTGATTTATCCCTGCAGGTACCAATTATACTACCCATCATCTTTGTGATAGCCTCTATTTACTTATTGGTGGCACCTATTATTCACTCACCTGCCATTGAGTTTTTGTTCGCCCTTCTCTTCATCTGTGCGGGTTTGTTCTTCTACTTCCCCTTCATCTACTTTGGGGTCAGAGTTCCATGCATGAGTAAGTATGAACTAAAGGATTAGTTCAGGGGTCAAGCATGACCATCTTACATGAAAGAGGATTTAAAATGAAACAAAATGATAAAGAAAGCATCCAAAAACTTATTCTGTTATGGAGATATTTTAGTTTGAAGTTTGGTATCATTTGTGTAGAAATGGCTGAAATCAGACTAGTTGTGATGTCATAGCCTCAGATTCCTCAAAATATTTTATGTATTCTATCATAATTTGTCCTGCAATTTTGTGACTTAAAAACATTAGGATTTGTCAAAAAGTAGTAAAACTGAATCTAGGAAGAGTATTTATATACCACCTGAAGGAAGTTTGAGGAAAAAACTTTAAATAATGAAAAAATTAAATAAACTTTCTTTAAAATACATTAACAATTGTTAAGAATGTGAGGATGAAGGCGCCAAATTTCCGTAGTAGACTTACTACACCAGTCATTTCTACAGAGATAAGACAACTTTTACCTTGAATATCTCTTTAACGGAGTAAGAGTTTTGTATGCTTTCTTCACCATTTTGTTTCTTCTGAAGTTCTCTTCTATATAAGATAAACATGCTTGACCCTGAACTAATAATCCATTAAGGATATATTTTATTTGAAAGTTGTGTTTCATTTGTGCATAACCACTTGAAATTAGAATAATTGTGACATCACATCTTTGACTTTTTTCTGAAGTCTTTGTGTATTTATTGTAATAAAGCCTGGCCTTCAAATCAGTGGATGTATCAGGAAAGTATAATGTAATTTAACCAAAAGAAATTTTGAAAGAAATTAAATCAAATTAGTAAGAAAGCTCAACACATTCTTTAAAGAAATGATTTAGAGTATGAGGGTACCTACCTGCCTTTCATGGTAGGCTTTCCACACCAGTCATTTCTACAAATATGAGACAAATTAAAGACTTCAATATCTCTGTAATGAAATAAGATAGTGAATTAGTTGTTTTTTTTGGCATATGTTTCTTTCAACATTGCCATTCATGTAAGATGAGCTTGCTAGACTACTGAACTAATCCATTAACAAAGGAGGACCTAAATATATATTACAGTACTTGTTTATTTTTCATACATATTCATCTTGAATAGTAGAGAGCAACAGAGGTCAGGGGGCCAACAAAGATGTGTTGATGATCTCTAGCCCTGTGTAGGAAATTTTTTGATCTCACTGGAAGTGATTGGAAAATGTTTGTGTGTTTATCATATTAATTGGAATTTAAGCCCCCCTGTTTAGGATGCTAGACCTTTCATCGGGCCAATCCTGTTGCCGACCCTGGAGAGAAATACGGAAGCAAGAACCTCAATATCTTGAACTTCATCAACTTTTAGTTTTAATTATAAGTTGTGTTTGGTTTGTGTCTGTTTAACAGCACTTTAATACTTACTAGTTATATAAGATGTTTTCTCTGACTTTTGTTAGGTTTTGAAAACTGATACTATTATCAACCTGTTAACCTGTTATGAAGTTATGAATATTCATAAAGTAATGAATATTCATAGACCTATTATTAACCTCACATCAACCTGTCATGAATATTCATAGACCTAGACCTATTAATAACCTGTCATCAAGTTATAAATATTCATAGACCTATTTTTAACCTCCACCATATCATTAACCTGTCATCAAGTTGTGAATATTCATAGACCTATTATTAACCTGTCACCTATTATTAAACTCTCATCAAGATATGAATATTTATTGACTGGTAGTAAAGTTACATAAGAATTTTTTATATTCAAGAAGAAGACGGAATAAAGAATGCTCTCAATCTCCTGTCAAGACGTGAGATTATTCTCTATCTGGTTCAGAACAATGGTCACTTAGTAAATAACTAGAGTTTTTTTTTTCTGTTTTCTGTCAGGTTTTGGTGACACTGAAACTATAACTTGCCTAGGCTGCTGGTGAGGTTATACTAAGAATTTCGAATAGGCTTTTTGTTCTTTATCTTCTCCTGTCAGGTTGATCAGAAACAAGTATGTCTTAACTAAAGTCGTCTTTAATCGTTTTTTTTTTTTTTCTGCCTACAGGACCGCTTACTCTGTTTCTCCAGAAATTGTTTAAAGTCGCTCCTCCTGCTAAACAAATAAATGTGGAATGAGACTTCGCCTCACATCCTCAGCTCTGCACATTCCTCCTACACAACCTGCCATCAAGTTATTACTATTCATCTTCTGCAGGGACCAATAGCAGAACATTTTTATGTGTAGATTGGCTGCTATTGGTTGGACCACAAGGTAACTTAAGTGGCCCAGCTACATAGGGAATTCACTGAAGGGTACATGGTACAACAAACTATATTGGTGGTAAACTCTGTTAATTTTTATTTTCCAGACAATTTTGTCATTGCAAACCAAATTACTTCATTCTGTCTGTGAGTAATTTGTTTGGTCTTATTTCTTCTTGGGAAACTCATAGTGGACTGGCAATTTTTCCTAAAGAAACTTATCCATTTGGTACCGTGAAGAGACCATGTATGAGCAATCATACCATGGTCCAGTAAAGGCTGAAAGTTTGACTATCAGGCCATTTTAAGGTATGCCCCATGGTCTATCAAAGGGTGATAATTAATTTTAGGGTGTGTGTTTTGGGACCAAAGTAAATGTTGAGCCTTTTACCAGGAGGCTGATTTTTAGTGGTGGTTGTGGTTGCTATGGAGGCAGGAATTGAGACAATGTATCTTTTTGGTAAGTCTTCTAAACAGGGAAGTTTGTTTGTATTAAAAATGGTTTATAGAACTGAAAATACAGGAAAATGTGAATTCATAATGACAGGAATTTTATTATCATATCAGATGTTTACAGGGTAGTATGCAATGTGGCTGGTATCTAGATTTGTTATATTTGAAGTAAGAGGTTATATCAAAACAAAATATGGTTTTTCTTGTGGTTGTGATTTAGAGTATACTTGGTGACTGAAGACGGAGATTAATGATGGCATTTTTTTTTAATGTAAGTTTTTTATCTCTATGATCCAGAATGTGCATCCACAGCTGCCATTGTATTGCATTAGACACTATTCTGTTTTTAAATCCTTCGTTTATTCTTTAATATCATTGATGTTGAAATTCATAGGAAATTTTGTGTGTGGTTATGTTATGAATTATTTTAGCTCTTTTTTCCAGTAGTTATGTTAGTGAATCTATTTATTAGTCAGAAGTCTTTTTCTCTATAGTTTAAATACTGATCTCTTTTATTTAAAAAAAAGGAAAAAAATATTTTCAAATTTTTCAAATTTTATGTAAAAATGAAATAATTTTTTATATAATATATAATCTTACTTTTTTAGGTTGATTTTCATAAGTAATTTTAATCATGGCAATGTCATTTGAACAGGACATTCTCTTGCTGATTACAATTAATCACTACAACTGCAAATAGACTTGTAAAGTGAGTGGTTAAGCATCTACGTTGATTGATTGATTTAAACATTTATTCAAGCACACTTTGATTCAGAGTACAGATAAATACAGGTATACAATATGATACATACAATGAAACAAAGATATTGATATATTACATTCAGTAATTACAAAAGTGGCTTAGGAACGCCACACAGGAAGTTAGAGTAACTTAAAAACGTGTGGCCTGCAGAACACAAAACACATGAACGAACACTCCCCCTCCACACACACACACACACACACAAGTAATTATAACAATGATTGTGTAACACTAGTCGTATGTAGATAAATTATGGCAACAAATGTGATCAAATAAAGAGAGATACTACAAAATGGGAAACTGCATGAAAAGACAACTTTGAAAAAAGCAACCCAGTCAGAATAAAGTTGATCTAAGAATACATAAAGGCAGATAAAGGTTATGATAAAACAAAACCTTGTAAAGCAGGTCGGTTGCTCTCTTCTGGACTGTCACCTTAAGGTGATATTTATTATACTGAAAGTCAACTAACCCAAAATAATAGACAATCATACAGGTACTAATAAAAATACTTGTACTAAGTACTTTTGTCATGATTTGATATTTCCTCTCTTGCTGGTTTTTCTATGGTAACATCATGTTCATATTGCATTAAATTCTTGTTGAGCTAAAGCATCATTGATGCTTTAGATTTTTCTAGTTAACTCAAATTCATTTTATATTTGAACCCCTTCAGTAAGCTCGTTATAGAATACTGAAGATTATACTTGCTTTTGTAGAAGTATATCTTTAAAACTCATCTTTTCATCAAACTCACAGAGCAGACAGTGCGAAAATGTGATCATGTTAATGCTTGGAAATTTGTGTAAATTTCATAAATTTGAAGCAAAAAAAAAATGAGCCTAATTTTGGCTAGAACTTTTGGCAGGGAACAATTTTTAACTTATTCAGGAAGCTGCTACCTCAGAACAAAAATTGTTAGTTCTTCACGACATTGAAATCTTTGTATGATATTATCATCCAAGTAGAGGCTAAGGGTAGAAAATAGGAGGACATTTTTTTCTTACTGAATATTCATGAGTTGTATTTATGCATAGTATAGAATGGGGACATAGTATACTTGTAATCAAAGGGAACTTTTATCATTATTTCTTGCGAAGAGGTAATTTGTTCCTAAAATTTTTGCATTTCAAAATTTGGGGCAATTTTAAAGTTGTATGGCTGCCTTTTCTATATTTTTGGTATACAAATATGAGGCTATTTTTTATATCAGTTTACTTAGTGAGAACTTAAGGATTTTTGTGATTCATGTATACAGATTATAACTTTTCTGTGTTTTTCTTAACAGAAGTCTTTTAAGCTAGTTAGTTATGAAGTTTTGAAGCATGTTTCTTTAAATCTGTGAAGCATTCTTACTGTAAGATTATTAAAAGGCATGACTTACTTCATTCATTCAATAAGTGGCAAAACTTGCTGATAAGTAGCAAGGTGGCATCCTATAAATCTGTTGTCATTGTATGAAATTTGATCTTTGAATTCAGCCGTTATTGGTGCTCAGAATGGTTTTTATTCTGGAGAATCTGGCGTAAGGGTTTTCAAGGTACAGCCAGGTGTATAAATTCAAACCTTTTCATTCCCATTCAAGAATCATGAAAAGCAACATGAACCAGTATGTATAAGAATATTCTTTTCTGAAAAATAAAATATGCTCATTTGAAGCTAAATAAGTTAGTTTTATCTTACTAGTTGAAATTAGTATTACTCAATAATGCACACTAAATTATGGAGATGCTGATCAAGTATTTTAAGATTATTCTTTTCTTTTTTGTAGAGCTATTTTCATAAGGTAAAATTACACTTTACATTTTCCTTATTAAGTGATCTATTGAGTTGATATTGGTTTCTTTTTTAAGTCATGCATACAGGGTTGCAAATTACCAAAAATCTATCTTTGAGGGTTGTAAACATTTGGGATCAACTTTTCCCATCAGTTCCAGCATTTTCTGATAAATTTTATGGGGCAGGCTCAGTACCTTTGCTCCTATTTGTGGGCCAATTTGTTTTGTTTGGCCCTCTTTTACTTTTGATCCTGAAATATTTTGGGGTGACTTTCCAGTTTAAAGTAAGATTTCATAACTGGGACTATTTCTGTCTTGACTTCTTGTCAAATTTTGGTGGAGAGGGGGGATTGTAACACTTCCACCCCAATTTGCATGCCTGCATATATGAATGAAGAACTTATCTTATTTTCTTGAAGTTGCTGTGGTTTCTTTTAGAATTCAACCTACCTCTTACATTTGAGTCTCTAGTAGAGTGTGAACCTTTAAGTTCTGACATTCCTTTCATGCTCCAATTTGTGTCAGTATTATGCACATAAATGCAAACAGGGTTGGAAGATACGTTTTCTGTTAAGGTGCAATTTTTGAGCATAAATTAGGTTTTATCATTTGCAAATAGTTTGGGTCTTCTATTGCAAACATTCGAGTAAAACATGGATTGCAGGGGTCAGCTGCAGTAAACTATAGACCCCACTATTAAGGATTTTTAAGTTTTAATCTGTAGAGAACAGTAAGAAAAATTTGGAATGTAATTGACTTATTTTAAAAAATTGCCCTGATAGAAAGGGGTACCCTTTAATCATAAGGGGTACCCTTCAATCATGAAGGGTACCCTTCAATCGTAAGGGGTATCCTTCAATCGTAAGTGGTACCCTTCAATCATAAGTGGTACCCTTCAATCATAAGTGGTACCCTTCAATCATAAGTGGTACCCTTCAATCATAAGTGGTACCCTTCAATCATAAGTGGTACCCTTCAATCATAAGTGGTACCCTTCAATCATAAGTGGTACCCTTCAATCATAAGTGGTACCCTTCTATCAATAAAGCATATCCTGTATCCTGGTCCTCCCCCAAGTACTAAAGACCCAGCATTTTTGGTTCCGATGCTAATAGCAAAGGAACCTATACATTCATGCTGACAAGTATTTGTATGTATGTGTGCATGTATGTGTGCATGCATGTGTGTCTGTGACAGCAAGCTTGTTAACACTATCTCAAGACCGATACACTTGATTCATGTCATATTTGGTTCACATATAGCCCATGGTCTGTAGATGTGCCCTGTTGTTTTAAGTAATGTTATGCATATTAATTAGTAGGCGGGGGGCTTGATGTAACAATCTTGAAATGCTTATATTTTAACAATCACATGTCTGTTTTGTTTCATTTTTGTTACAATCATGATGTTAGCTAGTTGTTTGTAGGTGTTCATGGTATGAAAACGTTGAAATTCATCAATGTGCATAGTGGGCGGGGCTTAATATGATTTTGCTTAAATGAGCTTGGTAACAAAGTATGTCAAGAATAATACACTCATTCATGTCATATTTTGTGCACATATAGCCCATGGTCTATAGATGTGCCCTATTGTTTTTGGTGGTGATATGATGCATATTAATGGGTAGGCAGAGCTTAATGTTAAATTCTTGAAATGCTCATATTTTAACAACCGCATGTCTGCTTCATATTTGGTGTAATTCTGATGTTAGCTGGTGTTTACATGTTCTTGGAATGAAAATCATCAATATGCGTAGTGGGTGGGGCTTAAATGATTTTGCTGAAAAGAGCTTGTTAACACAGTATCTTAAGATTAATATACTGGATTCATGTGAATATTTGGTAGAGATAGCCCATGGTCTGTTTATGTGCCTTATTATTTTTGGTGGTGATGTCATGCATACTGGTATGTGTAGTAGTGGGTGGGGGGCTTAAAATAAACTAATTTTGAGAAAGTGATCAATTAATAGCAACCATATCTGTTTGCATCATACGTGCATATTATTTGTTAGTTTTTGTGTACATGCTTACCCCAATTGACAACAGGTACTATGACTAATGTGCGTGCCTTAACGTGAAAATGCTCCGCAAAACTTGTAAGCACATCGCACACATGTCATATGCGGACCATGTTGTACAGAGATGAGTTACGGTCTGTGTATGTGAGGTTTGGTAGTGATGTCACTTAAGTTGGACCTTATGTTAAATTCTGATTAAAATCAGTGATGAATGTGCAACTGTATGCATGTTTTGCATCATACAAGTCTTGTCAACAGGTTCTATTTTATCATGTGCATGGCGGGCATAGCATAAATGAATATATGTTATCTAGCATAGTTCATGATGTGCAATGCCAGTTAGTATAAAACTTGAAAGAAGACCCTCCTATAATTAAATCACAGGGTAAAGGTAAATCTTGGATTCCTAATTATCATTTAATATCTTTTTTTCATTTACTTATTTCAAGAAATATTGCATGATCAATGTATTAAAAAAAAAAATGAGCATGAAAAAAAATAAGATTTTCTCATTTCAGTAGGAAATAATAAATATCACTTGTGTTGTGCATAAATCTTGACGCCTTCATTTTTTGTGTTCGTATTCTCGTGTCTAGGTTTTGGGTCGGGTGTTTAGCTTTCATTTTCTATGCCGAATTCAGTACTGCATGGCAATGTTACAGACACCCTACATTTGTATAAAATCATGAAAAAACTATTTGAGCAGAATTGCCGGAAAATGAACAGCTAAAAAAAAATAAAAAAAATAATTAGGAATTAAAAAAGGGCTAGCAATTCTTAGTCTTGTGGAAATTTTGAAAATACTGTATTTACTTCAAGTTATACCTTACCTTCCATGCTATTAATATGCAATCTGGTCACATGACCTGATTCTAAGCGGGGTAAATATACTGTAGTCTTTGAGTTCTGATTGAGCAGACTTGAATGACTTTTAGATGTATGCAATATTTGTGATAAATGAATGGACAGCAAACTCGAAATAAATCTTTTTGTAGTTTTAAATGTTTGTCCTATGTTCTAGCCACTGAAAATAAATACCAGTGGGAAGACGAATAGAGGGAGGTATTGCTAGCTATGGTTTAAAAGCTCAAGTCAGAAAAATTGTATATTTGAAAATACAGTATTTGACGTAATAAGCACCCAGGACGCTCACAAATATAGAATTGCAGCACTCTGGGTCCGAAGTTTCTTCCTAATAAGCGTGCATGCTCGAACCACCTGTGGTGTGCTTTTCGAACTGCCATGTGCATGTGAACATGGTAACCAAGATGGTGAGCATCATACATGCAAAATTAGCAAAGAATGTAACAAAACTGAGTATTTTGACTTTTCAAATGAATTATGTTATCTGTCAAAAAATGTTGGATGGGCCTTTATTACAGCAGGGGCACTTAATACATCGAGTACGGTACTCAGGTGGGTAGTCATGCATGACAAAGTTGCAAATTAAGATTTGAAGCTGTAAACAAAATCTGAAACTTTTGGGGAATTTTTTAGCACATGATTTTATATTGATTTTTAAATGATGGCACAAATTTCAACTGTCAATAGACCTCCAATTGCTTTACATGAACTTATATATATTCTGTACAATATAATCTCTTTACATATATCATCTCTTTTCAATGAAAGTATAATTCTCATCATTATTAATAATTTGGGTTCAATTTGTGTAGTGATAGTATTCTGGCTTTTGTACTCTCTATTTTCATGCACCACATTTAATTTTATTTCTTTGAATTGATTACGTACCATGCTTTCTTCATTGCAGTTCTTTTAAATCATTTTTCTTTTTGTGTATAAATTCTTTTCATTTGTCCATGTGATATGAATTTTTATTTCGCAGTGATAAATCTTGAAATAAATTTTGAAAAGATAAAAATTGCTTCAAGAGTATCGTGTGTTCTGTACATCTTTTGTTGTTTTCGTTCATGTAAACAAAACAATCAGACACATTATAAACAAAAATAAATCATCATCTTAACAATTTTGATGTGAACAAAACAAAACAAAACATGTTTTGTTTACATGTTCATTTATAATACTTTTGTAAACTGTTCTTGGTGGAAAAAATGCATCGCATGATTCCACTGCTGAAAAAGGTAGTTATTGATCGAGCTTGTTCCATCTCATGCGATAGAAGACAATTGTATAGCAAGATGGTGAAGAAAGCGCTTAAAAACTTCATTTAGGAGGTAAAGGTATGTCCCATACTCATTGCTAAGCTTTGGGGATATGACTTGGTTAAGTGTTACACTTCCTGAGGCACTGCACGATGAGGTAGGTTGACCAGTTCCTTTCCTAGCTGCCTACTCCCAGGTAATGCCAGGTACCAATTTTACTGCTAGGTACACAGCTGGAGTTTTAAATTTTCTGTCCAGGCCTGGGTTTGGACCAGTACCATCAGCATGATAGTCCAGCTCCTCACCAACTGAGATATTCTGCCTCAGGAGAGTTTAAGTTAAAACTGTTTTCTGTATGTCTGGGTGTGACTTTTCTCAGATTAAACTTGACATCAGGTTGACATCAGAAAATACATGACACATTGAAAAATATTTCCATTTAAAAGATATTTCACAGCTTTAACCATCCCCAATTTTAAAGGATTGGTTCAGTGGTCAGACACGTGTATCATGATATTTTCCAACACACAGGGAGGTTTTAAAGCGAACCATCCACACCCTAACAGGTTAGGTTTAGAGTTAGGCTTTAAAACCTTCCTGTATGCTGGGCAATATACCACTTTCCGTGTATCATGTATGATAAAAATGAAAATGACTGGTGTGGAAGGTCTACTGTAGAAGAGATATCTTTAAAATATCCTGAAAATCAAAAGCAATTAACATCTCTTAGATTTACAAAATAGCCACACCCACCATAGCAACGCGGTAACTAGTTGGGGCAAACAAACCTCAAATCTGCAATCGTGCATTACCAATGCATTGACATTTAGATGTTTGCATAGCTTGCCTCAAGTTTTGATCCATTTATGGCACTTCTCCAGATCTTTGGAAGTTTTTAGCAAAAGGGATAAACAAAATTCAGTTTGCTAAGTGTTCTTAGGTAACAGCAATCAATTTACAAAGCCCGCAGCGGACCTGTTTTTTTTGTTCACCATTTTGCAGTCACTCAGTCTGTGTGTGAATTTTGTTTTGTACAGTAAATTGCATTGACTACATGAGCACAGGCTGCTATCTTTTTGTACTGTACCAGTACTGCATAGGATGTTTGCCCCACTTAGTTACGCAGATTTTGTTGCTAGGCAAATTCATGCAGTGATTGGTTAAAAAAGCTGTCAATCATCTAACTTCAGGGTGGTTATTCCACAGCAAAAGGATTAAAATATGAGATAATATTTTACTAATTGTGTTTTGTTGCCAAGTCAAGAGTGCTTTCTCATTATTATTTCCCATGCTTGCTACACAATATCCCTTCAAAGAGGACGTTATGGATTCTACATATAAATCAAATTAATCATTTGCAATTAATATTCCAGCACTAGAGCTAGCGAAACTTCATCCGTGCCAAAAAAATATAGCAATTTAGGAATCCTTGTACATTTCCTAGTTCATACATTGAAATAATGGAGAACCATTGACTTGACAATCAGGTTAGTTCATACTCGGACATATCAATCTTCTAAAAACTTTGTGTTGAAGTAGAATATTAAGATCTTTCATTGATGTTTTTGCACTAATGTCTTTAATGAAGTTATCCTTTGTCATTTTACAAGGCATAGCACTGTCGAAAGAGAGGAAGAAAACAGGGCCAAGCTTAAAATGCCCAGTTACAGATTAAATTTGAGCATCAAGACACTGTCCTTGATAAACTATAAAGCTCAAGTTCCCCCAAAAGTTTAATCCTGAAGTCCATACACAACCTAAAAATGGGAAAAACCTTATCCCACCTCATCCTCAAAAAAACTCCTCCCCATCATCTCTCCTTTGTGACAAATTGAAGCCAGCCATCTCCTTGGTAATGAAAACACTGACTCAGCTGCAAAGCAAGCCCTCAACTTACCCCCTGATATAATCTAATTACTCTGGCATAACTTAACCATCACTGTTGTGGTGGCGTTGAACCCCCAGGAGCAGCGGAAGGAGTTCCAGATTAGTGGGGTAATAAGACAGGGCCCTCCCAAGGAATGTTTTGAAAATTGGTGCCAGGAAATGCAACCTCCTGGTTTTGGCACTTAAAAATCCTTGATCAATTAATATTAAGCAGTTTTTGAAGAAAAATCTATGATCGGCCAAATTATTGGTGGGGCATAGACCCCACCCATTCTGGCGCCCTTGACCCCACCAGCCAATCCAATAAATGAGGTGTCTAAACAACCTTGGTAATTTCATGTTTTCAGAAAACGATGATAGCTATGTCACCATTTGCAAATAGATAAGAATTTCTAGTATGATAGAAATTCATGATAAATGCAATCCCTTTGCTTAATAATCTAACATAATCAAAATGTTCCATTCTGGTAGCTTGATTAATATCACTCAACTTTCTTAAACTGGTTTTATTTACAAGATTTAAAAGGGGTACTAGACACCCCCAAGTTTTCATCCTGATGAAACAAATTTTGTACATTTGCATTGTCACAATACTTAAAAATTTCGCTTCCATCCGAGATAAATCACTGAAGAAGAACCTTTATATGCCTCCAAATCCAGCTAGACAAAGATGGGACAAAAATCGTTCCTTTGCTACACACATACTTGGAAACAAACAGCAATCTGCATAAATCCCCAACATAGTACTGGAAGAAGTAGCAAGTAATGCGTGTCACATTCCACCAAGATTTGATTTTGGTCAAAAGCCAAAATGTTTGTTTTAATTATTTTGACCAAGACTCATCATTCTACTTCTAGTAGTAGTTATCTAAATATCAGCTTTTAACTGTCGGTTACTAAGACCAACTTTTTCTCCAGGTTTGAAAGCAGGCATTCCGAGATACGGACAGCTAGCACATCGGAAGGCATCACCAAGATAACACTGTTAAGAAAAATAAAAGTTGAAAAATATAATGAAAGATTTTTTTCTTCTCTAATTCATAATTAAAATAATAAAAGTCACAAAATGATCAATAAATAGCAAGACAAGTACTATACATGTCTAAATAATTCTCACTCACTGTCCTCTTCGGGTCATGTGTCCCATAAGGCTAAAGTGTACTCTCTCTAACTTATCCTGTCTCTGGCAACATCTCTGGCTTCATTCCAAGAATTCCACCCTAGCTCCTCTCTTTCCTTCACTACCGTTCTTCTCCATGGCGTTCTTGGGCACCCGACTTTCCTTCTCCCTTCCATGGCTTTAATGCCAATGCCCTCTCATTCTAATACATGCCCAATCCACCTCCCATCTTCTCATTTTGATTCCGTTGCTAATTCTCCTTTGCTTAGTAAATCTCAATAATTTATCATTTGAAACATCATATGGCAATCTGATCTTCAAAATTCTTCTCATGCATTTGAACATGAAGGTCTTATTGGTCTTCCACGTCTCACAACCGTATAAGAGAGCTGACTTAACAATAGAGTTAAATAATCTGATCTTTGTTTTGACTGAATATATATTGGAGCTCCATATCTTCTATAATTTTGTGAAAAATGTTCTTGCTTTAGAAATTCTGTTAACAATATCTTCTCCACCACCACCTTGTATGTTTACAGTTGCTCCTAGGTACATGTATGTACCTCTTTCAGATGTTCATTATCAATTTGCACTTTGTCACTGCATCTACTATTTACTTTCATGCGTTCAGTCTTATTCTTATTTCTTTTTAACCCAGTTTGTGCAGCAAATTGGTCCGCTTTTTTTTTTTTTTTTTTTTGGGGAGGGGGGAGGGGGAAGGCCGGTTATGCGATGTTCATGCACCTGGCATCACAGCCAGTGATATTGGGGTCAAATAGCTCACTTAGTTGAGTGAAAAGCGAAAATTAATAGCCTGTCGGTGGCCTGTAATTCACCCAAGTCAACCTTACCTCCTCATTGGTTTCCCCTGGTAACTAGTACCCCAGTTGGTTCTAGGCTAACAAGGCTCTGGCTAAGGGAAGGAAAACCCCGATAAGAAACCTGTTGCAGTAGGCTAAAAACCTATCCAGTTCATTCTGCTGTTACAGAAACTGCAAGTGTAACTCGTATACCAGCATATGCTGGAAATGGTTTTAGGACAACGGCGATCCAGATTCCTATGGATAACTATCTGCGGTTTGTGGATGATGCCAGTGGGTCAAAGCCGAAAGGAAGTCTAAATGATTATGGGGTAAAAATTCTGTCCACATGGGAAAAGATGGTCTGATATCATAATTGACAATTATCAATTCATCATTTTGTACCTTGGAGACATACCACTTCTAAAAATTTGATCACACTCAATAAACGCAGAAAGAATACAGTTAACACTTCTTCTAACAGTCCACAGCTGGATCATCTGAGAAGGAAGCTTACCTCTGATGGTATCACTAACCTCTTCAAAAAAAAAATCATACACACAAATACTCGATCCTCTGTGACATACAACTTTTTAACAATATTTAACACTTTTCTCCCGTACTGTCTTTTTTAGCCAGACCCTTACTGCTAAATTAGCTCGACCTTTCAACTTTCTCAATGGGGACACTAGCTGGACCTTATACTACTTATACCGTTTTCTATGTGTCTCTCCTGTTTTTTTTTCTTTTCGTTCTTTACGTTTAGTACCATCATTTACTATAACCTCATAGCACTGCCACAAGACTAACACATCCCTTTGCACTCAGACCAAGCACCAACCATTCATAAATAGCCTCTCTTGGCACATATGACTTTAAATGTTTAAGTGCTGTCAAACACAAACAAACAAACAACACTTACGCTGCCACATGCTGAAGCTGCTGTTTTGGTCTTTGGCTTGATATCGCCACCACTTTCAAGCTCCTCTGCAAGGCCACATGTACTGAAAAATTAAGATGTATGCATAGGTGTACAGAGATGAAAATAATTTCATGCAAATGAACATGCTTTCACTTTCTTAAATAAAATTTGAAGATTTTTGACAAAGATGTTGTTCAATAAATGTGATCCTGAAAATGTTCAATTGCAATATTATGTTTACATGAATCATGTCATCTACACATGGTTTGACATATCAATCTGAGAGACATTTTCCATCGGAACATTCACGTCTGTCAATTCATGGTTCAGATGTGAATGATAGTCTTCGCTCGTTTCAACATTTGGCTTCTTTGTAAAGCATTTCGTGGATGCACAGGCACCTTGGAAAGCATTATGTAAGCATCACACATTAGTATTATTATTATGGTTGTCCAGGAGGAAGGTAATGTGTGAAACATCTTTCTGTAAATATGTGATGCAAATTCAGCTCAAAAAGAAAAATTGGATTTTTGGATGTCCCAGATCAAGTAAATTGTCAAGCCTGTTGTCTAACTCTGTGATTCAAGATCCGCCACCAGCAACAAGTAGACCCAGACCTGATCCACGATGGAATAATATTCGAGACTACCTGCTCCAGTTCATCCCCAGCACTATGATGATTGACACATAAATGCATCCACACTGGAATTAACTTATTCACTGATTTTTACATTATACCCAGCATAAACCTAAATAATCTTCTTTTAAACTGAGCAGACAATTTTTCTCATCATATAATTCTTTTCTGAACTTCACAGCCATTGATAATAATTTGGATATCTATTCCATCTGGATATTGATTGTGGTCAAAAAGTCTCATTCGCTATTTACTGCTCATCTTCAAAGAATTGGAGCAACAAATAAAAGACTAAGGATTTTACATAACAAATAAAACAGTTATTAAGATAACATACAACAAGAAAGCCTCAAAAGATCAAACTTTGAACAGATTTAGATATTGTATTGCTATTTTCATGGATTGTGATAACTTTGAAAGAAATTCAGCTCAGTCTGCCTCTACACATCCAAAACACCAAACCAAAGAGCATAATACAGTGACCTCCTAAGTCAAATTGATGTAAATGGTGGAGTCTTCATTGACTATTCTAAAATAATGATAATTTAGGAGAATATTTTTTACACATACACATCTGAATTTTTAACCCTTAGTGATCTTTTACGCTTTTTGAAAACCAGATGTTTCACACCCCCATACGTGTTGTTGACATTAATTGATGCATGTTCTAACAAACTAATTACTTAAACTTTAATTACAACAGCTGCTACAGTATCTGTACAACAGCTGCTACAGTATATGTACATTGTACAACGCTTGAGCACCTTCTGGGTGGATACGTGCGCATTATAAATCTTATTTATCATGATTATTATCTGAAGTATTTTTGCAATTAATCACTTGAATTTACTGTTAAAACACAGCCAGTAATGTTTGCCTGGCTAACAAAGTTCATAGCTGGCAGACATAACATAGGTGGCTGTACGATGGATAGGCAAACTAAGATACATTTCATACCAACTTGTTTGTCAGTGTGATATTTACCCAGAGAGCTCAGACGTTTTATAGGAACTTTGTAAGAACTTGTGTAAAATGATCAGTAGCAATATTCAATGGATAAAGATACAATCATAGATGTGACACATTTATACAACTGCCCTTAAATCCACATCTTGAAGGCCAAATAATTGGAAAATATTGAAACTTGAGATAGGAATATAAATATTTATGATTTTTGAATGAATCAACCAAATGTTTATTACCAAGAATGGGATGCATGGAGAAATATTTGTAACTGATTTGTATATACTTATCAATAAGTTTTTCCCTCCCACTTGTACAATTTTACTTTTCTTGTTACACGATGTAACTTGTGGTTTTTGTAAGCCGCATGTATGCACAAAATCAATAAACATATAAGTAAAAACAAAATAAGTAAAGAAATAAATATGCAAGATTTGCATAATAACCTTTTGAGTTCTGTTTGTACAAGAGTTAACATATTCATACAACTGCCCTTATTGGAATATTCCTGTGAATTTCATTTTCGTACATACTATAAGAGGACTGACTATTAAAGAAACAATTGGTGTCACAATTGCAGATCCAAGAGTTCTTTATGTATTTCCATAAAATGGAAATTTAGTTTTCTTCATTTAAACTCAAGGTACATGAGCAGATGGGCAACACATGCTCTTGTAAAGTGCATGATTTACAGACCTCCGTGGTGTACTAGTTAGTGCTTGGTCCTTTCACCCACATGTCCCGGGTTCGTATCCTAGTGGGTCTGCAACCAGTGAGTTCACAACTGGTTATCAAAGGCAGTGGCCGTCTTGATATAATGTCCAGCACTGGATGCTTTCGGGACATTAAACCTTGCTATGCTATGTTATGCTATGCTACTCCATCTTAATATCAAACAAGAAAATGTTCAATAATTTAGAAAGAGGCAATTATTAGTTTCAGAGAAATACATAAACAATGTCTTGGATCTGCAGTAGTGACATCACACCAGTTGCTTCCCTTTTTAACACCCTGGAGAAATGTAAGACCTCCTAAACAGAATAAGATATCAACCTGGTTTCTTCAGCAGTCTTCCTTCGTAAAATAAACAAATCACAGAAAATCTTCCTGTAAAGCCAAAATTTGAAGGGTAATTAAATGGAGAAATTACAAACAATGGAGATAACAGCATAAATAAGCCTTAGGGCCATAACACACTGAATGCGGCGCGATGGGTGAGCGATTTTTAAACAAAATTGAATAAACATAGGAAAAGAAACAATTTGACCTCTTGTTTTCAGGGATGGATCGTCATCGCATGGCTATTCAGATGATAACTGAAAAATGATTGAAAGGGCTTTTCTACGGCCATTAAAGCAAAAGTCGCGTCGCGACAGAAAATCACGCTCCACTTAAGCGAATTTCTCCACAGTTTGAACAAAAAAACCATTTCTAACAAATTTTCCAGTATCTTTAGAAAATCTCAATTGTAAACTTCATCGTGTGTAAGTTAAAAGTCAAAGCATCTTATTATATTTGTTTCCTGTATGATTATCTACAAAATCGCATCGCATTCGGTGTGTCACGGCCTTTAGGATTATAACCTTTGCTGTTTGATTTTCAGGAAAATTTGTCCTGAAGTTTATGGTTCAACCCTCAATAAGGGTGTTTCAGCTGACGTCATGAGGTCACGTGACTTTGTTTACATTTTGTCGGTCAAAGCCACTGTCGTCTGCTGTACACTTAATTAGACTTAGATACATTTGCATGTTGTAATATAAGGTTATTTTTGTAAGATAATTATGTTGGGATCTAGCTGTGTCGTTGGTTGCACTATTGGATGTATGCGGGGGGAATAAAAAGACATTTTCTTGATTTCCATCAGATCCTGATTGATGTTCGAAGTGGGTTTCTGCTGTACAAAAAAATGTATTAAGTAAAATTCGCTGAACTGGTACTGGTAGATTAGCATGTAGTATGTTTGTTGTACGTGTGATGTGACTGAGCTGTGTGAAGACGCATGAAATGCAACGAAGCCACTGTTCTGCAAAATGAGTCCAGTTGAATTAAGAGTCACGTGATAAAATCCCTCTATTGTTATTTATTCAATCCACCTAGAGATGATTGGTATCTCTGAAATTGAGATTCTTTTTGGCAATTTGTATAATTAACCTGCCTGAGTTAGATGATTGACAGCTTTTTCAACCAATCAATGCATGAATTTGCCTAGCAACAAAATCTGCGTAACTAAGTGGGGCAAAAATCATACATGGTACAGTATAGCTACTAGCTAGGGCATGCACGCTCATGCAGTCAATGCAATTTACTGCACAAAACAAATTTCTGCACACACAGACTGAGTGACAACAAAAGGGTGAACAAAAATTGCACTTATGGGCAAAACAACTACTTTCCATTCTATGTCTTCCTGTTAGAAAAAAAAAAACAACTCACCAATCTTTGCAGGCTTTCTTTCTTCCTGATCCTGGACCACAGTCAGCTTTTAAAGAATCTTTGCTTGGCTTCAAGAAATCTTCATCTTCCAATAACAAGTCATCATCAATTATGTCCTGCATGATGAAAAACCTAACTATTTTACCCTTTAATAAATAACTTTCCTTTATCGTAACACATATCATTATGCTTTTCAGATACAAATGGAAATATGGATTTGCACTAAAAAGTTAAAATATATGCTTTGCCATTCAAGTGTTAGGAATATCACCAAGACACTGGGATCTGTTGGTTTATCTAGACCAAGGATTCTTACTTAAATTTTTGAAGGGCCATCATTTCACAACAGCTTCAGGCTGGGGCCAATCACATGGCAAAACCAGCATCATGTGACAAACAAAACCTGTCAAAACAATCCCTGAATACAAACAAGTTGAGAGCGTGCATGCGCGATTAGAAGGATGTACACCAGATGTCGGTGGTTCTCTTATCCACCTTTCTTTGACAAGCCGCAGCCCAATTTATAGCGGAACTAAAGATAACATTATATTTGATAAGCCGCAATGTTTTAGTGAGCTGGTCTGCGTAGAAAAAAACAAAACAAAATGAGTATTTTGCAATTTTAACCGATCTTACATGCAATGCAATGCTCTCTATTGCATTATATAATGACTATTATTCACGGGCCAGATTACATTGTCTGGCGGGCCAAAATTGGCCCACCGGCTGCCTATTAAGAATCGCTGATCTAGACCCTAGAGCTTGACTCTACAATAACCACTGCAACTACAGTGACAAAAGTTCTTCTATATTCAACCACGATTGCAAAAATGTTATAAATTTCTAGTTTCAATATCAAGCATCCATAATTAATCCATGAAACTTGGCAAGTTAAGCATTGCTCTTTTAGTATGCTCATTACAATTTGATAAAAATCTTTAAAATATGGTCTTCACTCAATAATGTGCCTTTCACCCCTGACTATAACAATAGGAAGTGTGGCTTTTTTCTCAAGTTCTGTTGTAAACTTTTTCCCATAAGTTTTCTAGGACAATTTGCAAAGAATGATTCCCCTTCCCCCCCTAATTCCCACTTCCAGAATCAACCATTCATTCTTGGAGTCGACAATACTTCCAGATATTAATCATAACATCTTACCACATCTTCGTCTCCCATGTCACCTGCTGAAAATGTCCAAACTTTTGACACATCTGATGGAACTGACTGTTTTTCTAAAAACAAAGAAATATGCAGAATGATCAACCTGACTCTCGCCAATTGCGTTTGCTTTGTGGTCAACTGGCGACCATGTTCCCTCATTTCCAAAAATTTAATCCGCAAAATAGTTAAGTTACTAGCCAGTACAAAAACTGTTTTAGATTAGAATACAATTTTGATTGAAAAAACTTCCCTCTTCCCCCGACGGTTTTCCTGCATCAATAATTTAACTTCATATATCAATGACAACTCTTTTAATATCAAAAACGCACAAAACAATTATGGAAAGTAAAGACTGATTGCAAAGCAAACAATATGATCATTTTTATAATAAAAATTTCAGGCACCTTTCTGCCTGTCTGCATGCATAATGTGTGCTAACTGGCTAAACGAGACTACGTCTGTCCATATGATACTCTTGCTCAGTGGTATGATATCGTACATAAATTGTATTGGCGCCATGGGGCTTGTGGGGACAAAGTTACGGTGTAAAAATTCGGGATTAGGACTGCCAGTACTTTGGGGCAGTAAAGAACAGAAGAACAAAGGTATTTCATGCTACCGAAATATTTTCAATTAATTTCTTACTCAAACAAACTTTCATTTTGGTCGCCAGGTGAGACACAGGGTTATATCTTTGGGAAATCAATTTTTAATTTTTTGGATGCCAAGATTTAAGTTTTCATCGCCATGGTGACAAGAATTGTCGAGGGTTGGATCAACCATATCCAGTATATATTATGATACAGGTAGTCTGCAAAACAGAATGGCAGAGAAAGTTCTGGAAAATCTTAATCTTGTTGAAATATCTTTTCAAACTTTCACCAATTTGCCTTAAAATGGCTGGCATCAGAAATCACTTTAAAAGGAAAGGACACCACAGACAGAAAGTGACATCAGAGACTCATTTTTGTGTGTGTGTGGATGGGGGGGGGGGGGAGAGTTAATGGATTTCTTTTAAACTGTTTTGCATTATTTCAATTATTTTTTGATGAACTTTCAGATCAATAAATCAGAATTTATTTTCCACTTCTTTAAGATACAAATGATAAATTGAATGCAACAATTTTGTTGAAAGAAGATGAATAAAAAACAAAACTGAAACTTGAAATGTGATACAGAAACTTGAAATCACAAAACCAGTGAAAAGCACATCTATAGATCTGGCTTTGTTTCTAACAAAAATCCAGAGCATCACTGATGGAGAAGCTCAACCCTTTGAATTTTGAGTATAGTTTTTGATTGTCCAGTGGTGGAGATTTGTTGTCAATATAAGAAAAAGATGGCATGATAAAGGTTATTGATGTCAAGTCCCCAGTCCTTTAAAATAATGTGCCATGTTTTTATTGAGAAAATTTTGATTGTTTGTAGTTGAAAGCTTTTTAATGCAATTCATTATATTTTTGTCCTAAATTTGGAGAATGTCCTTGATGAAACTAAAAATATCCAGAAATGTTTATTTTTTATTTTAGCTATAACTCAAAAACTACATTGATTTACACTTAGAAAAATACACGCTTTCATATGCACGTAAACATCTCGCATGAGCCAAAATTTCAAGACCCAAAAAAAAAAAAAAAAAAAAGGATGAAGCATTTTAAAGGACAAAAAGTGAGAAATCTGTACAATTTCATAAGCTCAAGACTCTGTGGTGGTTGTGCTAAAAATGATTTCTTTTTTACATTTGGTTTAAAATTAATTCTTTGACTATAATGCTTAAAAAAGTTAATTATATTACTCCGAGATCTATTTTGATATTCAAGGTACTTGATAATTGCTTTTATCCTTCTTGTTTCTCAGGTAAAAAGTTTAATCATGATAGAAATATTGAGTTTGGGTAATTTTGTAATAAGCAAAGTCAATTATAGGAAAATACATTATTGGGTCCTAATGTTTATAAATGACATTTATAATCAAAATCTGAGCATTTATTTATTTAACAAATTTCTGCACACTCAAGCTGAGTGGCGGCAAACTGGTGAACAAAATTTGCGCTTGTGCTGCAGGCTTTGTAAAGGTGATTGCTGTTACCCAAAACAGTTAGCAAGCTGAATTTTTTTATCTCATTTACTAAAAACTAAAAGATCCGGAGAAGTGCCATAAATGGGTCAAAGCTTGCGGCAAGAATCGCGAACATCTAAATGTCAATGCATTGGTAATGCATGATTGTGGATTTGAGGTTTGTTTGCCCTACCTAGTTACCGCGCTGCTATGGTGGGTGTGGCTTATTTCGTAAATCAGAGATGTTAAATAGCACAAAATGAGATGCAATGTGCATTGCACTTAAAAGCACTCACAAACCACTGAAACTGAAGGGTAATTCTTTACTCGGGATAACTAAGTAACAAGAGTCAATCAATTTCAAAGTTATCTCATAAGTGGTTGATAACTTTGTTTACCTCCGTACAACACTGTCCAAAGAAGGATGCATTGATGAGGACATAAAACACAGAATTGGGCCAGCACAGGTAACTTTCAGACAACTTGACAAGATTTGGAAATCTTACATTTACAGATTAAAACTAAACTGAAAATAACTCAATCAAATGTAGTCTCTTTACTCCTCTATGGGTGAAACCTGGAAGCTGACAAAAGCTGATGAGAAGAAACTAAATGTGTTCCAAAGGAGATGTCTAAGAATTATTTTGAAAATAAAATGGCCATTAAAAGTCACCAATGAAGAACTATATGATAGAACAGGTACACTGGAGATAAGCAGGGAGTTATTTAAGAGAAGATAGAGATGGGTGGGTCACATATTAGGAAAGGACAAAGAAATTTATGCCAGAATGGCCCTCACATTGACACCAGAAAATAGAAGAAAATGGGGAAGGCCTAAAACAACATGGAGATGAGTGACAGAGAAGGAGAGAGATGGTGTTGGATGGAATAGCTGGGGAGAAGCTACAGCAGTAGGGAGAGACAGGAAGAGATGAAAGAATTTGCTTAGAGAAGCCTTAATCTCTACACTGAGGTGAAATGAGTGGTAAAGGTACCTCAAAAAAATGGTGGGCCATCAATTTTCTACTCACAGTTGCATGGGGGTTGCAAAGAAATACATCTTTTAAAATTTTAGGTTGGCCAATTCTAATAACTCTGGCACAACTATATCTTTGCTTTATACAACATTACGAGTACTTTGGTGACATAATCAATATTCCAAAATACTCTGGTTAAAACAATGAAGATCATCTATTTGTGCTCACCTCGCGTTTTGTCTTTGTTGATGGCAAATGACAGGAGTGAACTCGATCCAACTTCATAACCAGGTTTTGTGCAATTCAACTCCACTACTGACACCTTATCTGCAGGTACCTTGTGTTTTTCTTTAAACGCTTCTTGATCGGTGGATGACAATGTTGATTTGCTGGTCTTCAAAGAGTATGCAATAAAACAGAATTTTGACTTAAAGGTATATGGACAGGTAGGGATTTTATACTCAAAAGAAATAAATTTTAATTCTGAACAGAATAGTATTTAGTCAATACCACCTGTAGTTACCAAGTTATGGCTAATCAAAGTCTGAATAATTTTTCACCCTTACTCTACCACGCAGCAATACTATCGCCGTTTTGGGTCCCCTGATTTAACGCATCAGTAATTACACTCCCAATCATCTATATGCACAGAATGGAACTTACTATAAAGAGCCAGGTATTGTGGATTTGGATACTGCAGGGCCAAGTCATGCTTGTAATGTGGGGCTGAGGATTTATTTGGACTTTTAAAAGGATGTTTTCATTAGTGAGTTATAAACACTCTGGTGAGTTTGGATGCATTGGACTGAAAATGTATAGCCAGAGTTATTCCTCATGACTTTATATTTCTTTCCTAAATTTGAAATATCAAAGGTTCTCAAATTGCATTACACTGCTAAATCTTGGACAAGGTTATAATGATAATATTCAATTTCCTGTACACTAGAGCTAACTTCTACCATTCAACATACTAAGGGAAGGACCGAATAATAATAAGATAATATTTCTAGTTGTCCCATTCTGAGGTCACAAAATATTAAGCAAGTTTTAAATTGCTGTAAATTGGTCAATTTTTAACCGATTTTTATGTGCCATGTTGCTGTTTGTGTGGTTATTATTACACTTTAAACCATTTATATGTTCTTGTTACCTGTCCATATTCCTTTACGAAAATAAACCTGTTTATTAGCAAATCTGAAAAAGCCTTCTTCTATCCTTACCTCAGAAATATTGATGAATCCTGATAACCTGAGGGATGACATAAGTTTTTCTGCTGTTTTAAGTGGTGATCCATTTTCTACAAAATAGAAGAGAGAACTAATAATAATCTTTCAATGCAGCATGCAAGCAATTTGTACACTTTATTCCTAAATGCATACTACTGAATATTCAAAAGAAAAATGTAACACTAAAAAATATGTTATTGATAAGTGGTGTGATGTGAGTATTTTGTTATCATCTAATGACCTCACAGACCTCCCTGGTGTAGTGGTTAGTGCTTTGTCTTCTCATCTGCACGTCCCTTTATATCCCGGTGGGTCTGCAATGAGTGAGTTCACAACTGGTTATCAAAGGCCGTGGCCATCTTGATATAATGTACAGCACTGGATGCTTTTGGGACTTAAACCTTGCTATGCTATGCTAATGTAAATTCCAATTAGGTAGGTTTGAGATTTTGTACCAACTGACTTAATTTTAACTCAACAGGAATATTTAGGCCAAGTTTAATTCATATGTATAACTTATTTAATTACTGAATTGATTTATCTATGCAAGGATTTATTTCATTTTTCAGTAGTGTACATATCATAGCACGGCAAGGTTTAATGTCCCGAAAGCATCCAGTGCTGGACATTATACCAAGACGGCCATGGCCTTCGATAATCAGTTGTGAACTTACTGGTTGGAGACCCACCAGGATTCAAACCCAGGACATGCAGGTGAGAGCACTTACCACTACACCACAGAGGTTTGTAATACATGTTTTCTATGTAGAATTAAAAGCAACAATTTTAAACAACTGAAACTAAATAATCACGCTGGGCTTTAAATGATCAAACTGCAAAAGTTCATTAATGTAATTTATTCTTACCAATCACAGTTTTTATTGTTCATGAAAGAGATATTTCAAGTTTTAAAATTATGTCTAATTTTTTGCAAAAAAGAAATCATATGAGGCATGGCGTCACATCATCACATTTTTCAAAAGTCTTTTGAGTATTTTATTGCATTTTTTTGTGAGAGCTTATAACTTTCAACCATTGGATATGTAAGGAAACTTCTAGAAGCATAGTATAGTCATGTTTGAAGAATATATTATCAAGAAGAACAAATTTGTGATTGATTTTGAATTAACAAAATACACAAAATTGAGGATTGATAATACTAATCTACAGTACACTTTCTACACTAGTCATTTCCATAAAAGTTTTTGTCTTTCCATGCTCTATTATACATGATACACATGTCTGACCACTGAACTCTTTCAGGTCCAAGGGCATTTTATAAGTTTTTTCAGTATTTGTCTTTGACATAAAGTTTATTTTACATTTTGACAAGATAATTTTCAGACCCTGCTGACCACAAATGTTTTAAAGATAATCCAAAATTTGAAAAGTTTCTGACACAGTAGCCATTATGTACAGACATAACATATCTTACATATCCTCTTGCCTTTGAGATAAAGGTTTTAAGCTGTTGTAGTGGTTGACAGCTATACAGCTGCATACTATCGGACTGCTTTGGTCATGTGATGTTTACAATTCCCTTGTTTTTAGCTTTCCATTTCTGCCATTCCTTTTCAGTTTTGTTTGTATTCTTGTGTACTTGTTTTATTTCTCTCAACAGCAGTGAACCATATAATGATTGTTCCATCAGAGCTAATTAGTTTAGTTTTGTTCTATTGTTAACAATTGCACTTATAGTATATATATATATATATATATATATATATATATATATATATATATATATATATATATATATATATATATATATATATATATATATATATATATATATATATATATATATATATATATATATATATATATATATATATATATATATATATATATATATATAGAATATATATATATATATATATATACATACAAACATACATGCATGCATGCATGCATGCATGCATGCATATATATATGCATACATACATGCATACATACACACATACTGTACTTACATACATATATACATACATACATACATACATACATACATACATACATAAATACATACATACATACATACATACATACATACATGTATGTATATATATATATATATATATATATATATATATGTATGTATATATATATATATATATATATATATATATATATATATATATATATACATATATGTATGTATATATATATATATATATATATATATATATATATATATATATATATATATATATATATATATATATATATATATATATATATATATATATATGTATGTATATATATATATATATATATATATATATATATATATATATATATATATATATATATATATATATATATATATATATATATATATATATATAGAGATATTATATATATATATATATACATATATATATATATATATATATATATATATATATATATATATATATATAATCCCCCTGCAATTGGGTGTGACCTGAAAGGAGGTCTTACCTGTTTGTTTGTTTGATGAAGACTCAATGGCACCAAGAAAGCGAGAGTCAAATTGTGCCCGAGAGGTTAGATCATTCCAGAGGTAGGAAGAAAAGAAAATAGGAGTATAAGAGAAGTACAGGGGCTAAGAGCCAGGAAGCTGATCTTACCTGTAATTACAACTGGTTCACGGACACAGAGTAATCCATTGGGCCTCAAAATCCTCACAATCTCTGCCAATGTGTCTGGACTATGTACATTAATGGATGGACTAATTGCCCCCAGGAGGGCTGTATCAAAGGTTGAGTCTTCATGAGCAGCTACAATATAAGAAATTTACACATTAACTCAATGATAAGTTTAGAAGGAGAAAAAATGTTTTTCATTAAGGATAACTCTATGTAAGCATAACAGAATATTTACATCTGGGATCAACAAGCCATTTGTCCAACTTCCCATGAAAATCGAAAATAACAAATGCAAATAGAAAATACGAAATTATGCAAATGAAAAGTGCAAATATTGCTAACATCCTCTAACTGTGGAAGTCCAAATACACACACCAGAGAGGATTTGCAATATTTTTGAGGAATTTTATTTTACTAACACAATTCATGAAATGAATCAGATTTCTCAATTCTTAAGAAACTTCTGCTACATTCCCTTCTGCTAATTTTAACAGTCTTCTATGGTCTAGATTTTGAAGAATATTTCAAAAAAGGAAACTTCTGAAACTTAAACAACTTCCAGTTTAATAACTTCAATGACATAGCATCAAAGTCATCATTAAGCTAACTAGAACATCAATGATGTAGTAGCTCTAAAATAATTTAGAGGTAGGGCATGATGCATGGCAATGTGGCATTTGTCTGTGGGGGTCTTATATTCAGCAAGTTTGTTGGGGAAAGATAAAGGGGTCCATTTTTACAATATTTTCACTGAAAACTTGAAAATGCAGGTATCAAAATTGACTTCTTTTCTTTCATTCTGTGGGTATCAAAATCATATAATTTCATACTGCAAGCATAGGCGGCAGTACAGGGAGCATGTGCCCCCTTCTCCCTCCCCACTTTTCTGAAAAGTTTAAAAGTTACTTTTTTCCGAGAGGAAAAGTGCCCTTATAAAGAGGGCAAGTGCCTGTTTTAGAGAGGGAACATGCCCTTTCAAACATTGAAACACTTTTTCTTCAAAGACTATATATCTGATTTTTTCATTAAAGAAAGGAACACAAATATCGCCCTAAAAAAAACCTAAAATTGTGGAATTTCACATGTTTCGCGCATACATGTTCTGAATTTTCCCTACAGACAAAGTTGGCGGCCCAGCACCCCTACATATTGTACTTTTTCATACTTAGAAATCCTTCACCTCTGCCAACCTTGCCCAGCTTGAAACCTGTAAAAACTCTTTTGATTAGGACCTTTCTAAAGTGCACGAGCCACCCCAAATTTCATTAATAGAATATCTGTGAAATGGGTCAAGCAGAGCACTCATTAGACCTGGGCCATTGTCATGACATAAATTGACGTGCCCTCCCCCATCTTTTTGTAAAGATTAAAGGTGCCCGTTACAGAGATGAAAAAAAAAGTGTTAAAAAATGCCTGTATCAAACAAATATTTATTGTTCTGGTCAACATATTCTGAGGCTGCGCATGAAAATTAGAATGTGCCGCCATCACATAGTGTGTTTGTTAATTTAACTAATGCAAGTACCCATCCATCGATCCTACTATTCGCACAAATGTTCATCTACCCAGTGTAGATCGCACATCTATGGGAGGAGGTAGCTCAGTTGGTAAAGTGCACAACTGAGATGCTGGAGGTACCAGGCTGAAGCCTCGGACAGGTCTAACCTGTTTTCCACAGTTATGCACTTGCAGACAGATACAGTATGCCGAACATCAAAGCTGAAGTTCATCGCTTGCAGCTCTTGCTTCCCCATTCAGCTGTTGAAAGGAGTGGCAATGGTTGAATGGCGCTCACCATCCTTTGGTGAGGACGTTAAGCCGTCAGTCCCAATGGTAGGACACTAAGGACAGTCACACCCTGCCTGGTTCTCTAAACACTATTCGAGAAGAGAAGCATGAAAACACTGTGTTCATTCACTTCCCTGAACTAATGGATGGATGATGTGCCATATGGGCAGTTCTCCTCTATGATAAGCTCTGTTTGTTTGTAAAGCGCTCTTGAATATTCTTGTATAAAATGGGCGCTATATAAAGTAATTACTATTACTACCTACACACACTCAATCATATTTGCACACATTCATCCAGACACCAGAGCCATAATACTCCTTCACAAAGTTGGGGTTGGGGCACGTGGGGTCATACTTTTCCTCCATAAAGTATGGGGTACCATATGTTTTTTTTCCAATCTGCCAGAAAGTGGGGGGGGGGGAGGGGAAGCACCTGTCGTCCCCCAAGGATTGCAGCCCAGGCTAATCGCCACCCACCCAAGCATATATGTGCTTGTTTGAAGGAATTGAAAAACTATAAATAAGATACCTTATGGTCAGCACCCCTCCCCCTCCCTCCTCCCACCCACATGCCTAGTGCATAAGAGATTTTTGTTGTGGGAAAACAAATGGAAATAAAAATCCTTTTAATTATACATATAATTCAACAATGTCTGAATATTCTATTCTATTACAAATTCATGATAACCCAATTTAAAAAAAAATTTTTTTTTTGGGGGGGTAATAATTGCAGCCACTTGCCCTTATGGCAAGCCACCATGATTACATCCCTTCAATACTTCTGAAGTGCTTGGACTCGACCAGAAAGAAGACTGAATGAGCACACTTTTGTGCTAGAAGGTACTTAAGGTCCAGTACAATACTTCCTATTTTAGCTTGTTTCAACTTGTCTATATCATGTATATCATGTTCCACCGGCAAGTATGATTTTTACTTTGTGTTGTTTACTTATTTTGGGACCACGGTAGTCCAAAACTGGGAAGTCTGGTAGTCATTAACATATTACAAATCTTAATCAGTCAAAAGTTTTACCTGAAAAATATACAAAAGTGTAACAAAGAAGCATTATTTGCCTAAAACAATATTTTTGTAATGAAAACATCAACAAAATTGATATTGCGTTTCCGTGGATAGTGTGGTATGGTTTCCCCCGTATAAGATCATGTCATTTCGCAGAACTAAAAAGGATTTTTACAGTTCAATTTCACTTTGACAGAAGAAACTGCCTCATGGAGTTGCTATTTCAAATAACAACTCCCTGCTCAAGGTTCGTAATGGCTGTATAATGACCTTGCAACCTGGAGACTGTTTCGGAAAAAATCTCTGGCAAAATTTGAGTCAATGTTATTGTAATGCTAAATTCATTCGAGATGCGCCGAGCGAAAACCCAAGTTTTTTTAGTCATTTTTGGTGAGTTTTGGAATAAAAAATTCATTAAAATTATGCACCAAAACTAAGAGCTACTGCATCCACAAATTGATCTTCGTAGAGCAAACATGACAACACAGCAAAATGTCAAAGAAATGCTTAGGATACGAAGAACGCTGCAAAATTAGCACTCTATCCGAACACAAATCTGGCTTTGGCCGGACTGATGCATAAGCTTAAAGTTCCTTAAAGGGATGTTGAGCTAAAAAACTTATATGGCCATACAACATTTTTTTGCAAAACTAACTTTCAAACAACCAGTTAGTTATCTAACAGAATTTGCACTTCACATATATGTATACATAAAAATCTTTGTAACATAATTTTCCTATTACACATTCATGAATTCAGAGAGTTTAGTGGACAAGTCAATTTTTTAATTCCTGATTAAAACAATCATTACAACATACTCTTGGTCTAAAAAACATCATTTTAAAACTTTCACAAATTTGTTGAGTGTTTACAGAATCTACTTTCAGGATCTTTTGTGTATTACCTTACTTAACAATTACAATGAATGCAATGGTTGAATCATATTAGGCAGAAAATTCTTGGTGACTTGGATCTTGAGTGAACAATGAGGTGAAGGACTAAAGATTTAACAAACAAAGAAACCTTCAAAAATGTTTTTGATGAGCAAAGAAGTTTGTCAATGTTATCATTTTATGTATCTTAACATCACATCTCCCTGTACCATATCTCTATCTGCACCCGACTCCGGCAATCCGGTTCATACCCCCGATCGGGAGAACAGTTTTGTTTTCCCAATCAGGGGATCCTTTACAGAAGTATCCCACAATGCATCTATCCAAATTCAAAGTTTGTATAGGAATAACATGAGAATCAGACACATTTCAAGCGCCGGAAACTCAACCACTGCCTAAGGTTCAAATTTTTCTTCACGATTTGAAATAATGGCATATGAATTATCTTTTCAACGTGCGCTTTCAAAATTCACCATGCGGTTTTGGATAAATTTGAAGAAAAGTGATGAATTCTTATTATGTGTTACCGTTAGGCAGTCGCCCTTTAACAAAGTTTTCTGAAATTATGAGAAATAACTTGGGGATTTGTGAAAATTATATATCAATAACCACATGATAGTAACGAAGTTGTGTTTTACATTCGTGAAATTGAACATGAACAAAGCAAACTTTGTTACAAACCTTCAATGAAACGACTGATAAGCGTCATAGACTGAAAGTTTACGATAAAAATGGCGGCTTCCATATATCACTGTAAGCTCAGTACGCATGCTTGCGTCTCGTGATCGGGGGACTTATTGAGTCCCCCAATCAGCGGTACAAACCAAACTGTCAGGTGTTCACCTTTAAAGATTAAAGGTCAATCGTCAATAAAATACATCTTAATGGTTTCCACGAATACAGTAATGCTACTATATTTGAATAGAAACTCCAAATTATTGGCTTTTCAACTTACATCTTAACAGCATATCCATGTTCTCCACTTGTACTTTCCCATTATGACCAACTTTCTCTTGAAGACGAGTGACAAATTCTTTGAGTTTTTCTGGATCGTTTCCTTCACACCAGACAAGAAGCACTTTGTTCCCTGCAGTTATTTTAGATTCCATATTAAAATGCTGTGGCAGAAACAAAAACATCAAACACTGTCAGAAATGATCAGGGAAGTCAAAATGATCCGGAAGTCATAATGATCAGGGAAGTCAAGATGTATATTTATTGGATGACAGTGGATGTGTAGTGATTTACATTGTTACCCTTTTAATTCTCAGTCAATTGCAATCACAAAGAATTCCAGCTGCATATCTGTTATCAAAATTAGGGTGTTTCAGCTGATGTCATAAGGTCATGTGACTTTGTTTACATCACCATTTTGAGGGGCAAGAACAATCATCTGCTGTACACTTATTTAGACTAACAAATGCTTGCATGTTGTTATACAAGATAATTTCTATAAGATAATTATGCCGGAATCTTGCTGTGTCATCGGTTGCACTAATAGACGTGTGCTGGGAAATAAAAAGACGTTTTCTCAATTTCCATATGATCCTGATCGATGTTCGAAGTGGGTTTCTGTCTTTTAACCTTCGATATAGGATTTGCAGTGAGCACTTTATGCCAGGTATGTAGGCTTTGTCTGCGTATAACAAACAATCAGATAGTGTTCACGTAAAAGTTACTCTTCATATACCCGGTGAATATATAAAACGCTAGGAAAATATGAAGTAAAATCGCCGCCGCGAACAAAAACAATAACATTCGCTGAACTGGTAGGTAGGTTAGCAGGCAGTGTGTCTGTTGTACGTGTGATGTGACTGAGCTGTATGAAGACGCGTGAAACGCAACAACGCTTGCCCGGTAAAATGGCTTCCAGATGAGTTGGAGTCACGTGATTAAATCCCTCTATAGGTGAAACACTGATGGGTATGTCCTACAAATGGAAATTCTTAATGAGGCTGACTGTAGCATGCAAAGAGTATATATAATTTTTATTAAACCTTTAGGAGACATGAATTTCCAAACATATTTTTTTTTATCTTGAATTTGCAATTATGACATCACGCTTTCAACTACAAGGTCACTGTTCAACACAATGGCAAACTATCTAAAATGCAATAACTCCCAAATAAAAAAATGCAAATAAATTAGGGTATCTCTTGGATATAGATATATGAAGTTCAACTTATGAATAAAAGCAGTAGATATTACAGCGGCGGCCTGTCCCACCCATCCATTGGCCCACCCTGCTCCCTGGGGGGACGCCTTGACCCTCATGAGAATTTTTTATTTATTTTTTTTCTTCCCACAATTTTTTTTTCTTCCCAGATTTTTTTTTTTTTTTCTTCTCAGATTTTTTTACCTAATAATCTTAACCTAACTCTACCAGCACTTTTTTGAAATTGCGCTCGGGAGGCGGGCCAAAGATGGGGCACCCAAAACGGCGATAATATCGCCACGTAGTAAAGTAAGGGTTAATCAAGGCATAATTATTTAAGGGTCCTCTGTCTTCCAGGCAGCAGAGCCGGGCCCGTTCCACTTCCGTGATCCGCTGGGCCGCCCACCGGGACCATGCTGCCTATATTTTTGAGTTGGCGCATTTGTCACAGGTTGATTAATCCTTAATCTTCCAGCACTTTTTGAAAATGCGCTCGGGAGGCGGGGCCAAAGATGAGGCACCCAAAATGGCGATAATATAGCCGCGTGGTAGAATAAGGGTTAAGTAGCCTCATAAATGAAATACCTTACATGGATACAGATGATAGCATAGTAAGCAATTGTCCTGTTGGCTAATGACTGGTCCTTAGCAGTCAGAATAGTTTCATGCTGAGATGTATGATTATAACTAAATTCCCAGAGCTTCTTCACCAGGGGATTAAGCTTTAAGGGGGTCCCTGAACTCCACGCCAAAAAGACGCAGCACTACGCGCACGCATTAATGCGCCCCTCAACAAGTCTAGCACACTGCCCCTATTAAAATCAAGTTAGGGGTCTGTATGATGTAGTGCATACCCGGTGGGATGTTATCTCAAGCTTTTCAGATTGCACGACAATTGTTTTATACTGTAGGTGAAACACATATTATAAAATTGAAAAATACCATTGTTCAAATACAGAAAAATGAGCATGTGCATATTCAAAATGGTGCGCAGAACTTTATTTCAGGTTGTTAGGAGGTATGACATGTGTAACACACATTAACATAAAATAATTTTCAAAAAACCTCTATGGGGTACCAAGTGTCAAAATTATTTACATCAATTATTTGTAATTAATGGCATTATATTTTTGTAAACAATGGCATTATATTCAAATAATGAGGTAGATAGATTGATAAATAGATTTTGTTGTATACAATTAGTTTTGCACTTCTATTATATCTATATAATTTGATCTTGTTTCTCCATTATATAAAAATAATTTGACTAATTTTAACATTATATATAAATAATTTGTTTAGTGATTATATTATATGTATATGATTTGCTCTGGCTTGAACTTTATTTATAAATTATTTGTTTGTAAAATTAAATTATATGTATGTAAATTGTTTTGATTTGAACATTATATATAAGTAAATTGTGTTTAGAATTCAATTATATATAATTTAATTTGTTTTGGTTTGATGAATAATTTAGTTTGATGAATAATTTTTTGGTTTGAACATTAAATTAAAATAAATTGTTTTATTAATTATGTTATATGTATATTATTTGTTTTAATTTGAACATTATTGATGAATAATTTTCTGGTTTGAACATTGAATTAAGATTAATTGTTTGATCAATTCTATTATATGTATATAATTTAGTAAGGTTTGAACATTATTTATGAATAATTTTCTGGTTTGAACATTAAATTGAAATAAATTGTTTTATTAATTATATTACTGTATATGTATATAATTTGTTTTGGTTTGAACATTATTTATGAATAATATTCTGGTTTGAACATTAAATTTAAATAAATTGTTTTATTAATTCCATTATATGTATATAATTTGTTCTGCTTTGAACATTATATTTATACATAAATTGTTTTATAACTTCCATTATATGTACAATATATAATTTGTTCTAGCTTGAAAATCTTAAATAATATATGTATATAATCCTTTCTGGTTTAAACATTATATATAAGTAATTTGTTTTCATTATTCCATTATTTTACATATAATTCATTTTTAAACAAATAACTCATTTTTAAAAAAATGATTCATTATTTAACAAATTATTCATTATTTATCAAATAAATCAGTATTTAACAAATAATTCATTATATACCATATAATTCAATATATAGCAAATAATTCATTAAATAGCATATAATTAATTATATGGCATATAATGATATCATATATAAATTTCAACTCTCACAAATATCTATATTGTCAAATGAATATGCATAATTACGCCGACCATAGCATTATAATCGGACATGGCCATGCACATTAATTGTCCACATTGGCTGTGCCATTAGGCAGATAAGCCTCACCTTCAAGAAGTTCAATGTCTACAAGGTATAGGCTTCTGGATGGGAGTAATGGAAGATATTGCCATATTTTCTGAGTACAGACACCGCTCTTGATGTTTTAAAGGTAGAAATTTTCACTTTGTATTGAAATAGGCCTAGGCTAACCCACAGTGCAAGCCATAGACCTAACGTTAGGGCTGTAGGGGCACTTACTATATAGTACAGTAGGTGTACCCATTCCGCGTTATAACCCCATCCACGGAAAGCGATGTTAAAATTTAGTACAATTACTCAAATTAGAAGTACGAGAACTCACCTTTGCAATGAAAATCAAGTTTAAAACAATGAGAATCAAGTCACTCGTTTGAAACAAGTTTATGGAAGTGAGGAAACCGTAAAAAGCACTAATTTGTACATAATGGCAATAGATAATTAAAAAAATGCGTATTCATAAATAACTCCATTGGTTCTTACAGAGGACAGTCCAACAAAATTTGCATATGATACTATATGTTATATTATTCATTATTTAGCATATAATTTCATTATATGCCATATTAACAAATTATATGGCAGGTCTTTATATATGGCATATACTGCAATGTCATATGTCATTATACTGTATGACACTGTTGACACATAATGCAAGTATTAGACATAATGTTATTATTTGACATAAAATGTTATTAAAAGCTAAATAATTATTTAAATAATGACAGATATAATTATTTCTAACATTATCTCTTACATAATGGAATAAACAAGAATATTAAATTAAATATTTATATGTTAAAACCGGACAAATTACATCCATATAATCAAATTACAAAATCAAAGAGTTTACATATAATATTAAAATCTGTACAAACTATATGCATATAATGGAATTACAACAAAAACAAATTACTTATAAATGTTCAGAACAAATGATATACATATAATGAAATTAAGAGAACAATTTGGCATCCCATATTAAAGCCTCTGCATACAATTTTGCATTGAGGAAAATTGGATGTAAACTGGGAACATCTTTTACCACATAATGTTTTTAAACGTAATCACAACTTCCACTCAAATATGTCAGAAATAGCCAATTTATGCATTTTTATGTTTCTTGAAAAAGTCAGCCTTAACGTTAGATGCCATTTAATTATTATTATTTTTTCTATCATGGGAAAATGGACAGAGTTTAGGGAACATCTACTGATGAATAAAGCCTTGGACAGAGAGTGATAACTTTCTACAAATATCAGCCATTCTGCACGTAGGCCTTTGTCAAATTTGAAATCAGAAGTCAGTATGCAAGTCATGTTGTTGTTGACGTCATCCTGTCTTTAATGTCAAACTGTCATAGCCTACAATTACAAACACTAGTAATGAATCAGTTTCACGACGATGACAAAACTGATGGTTTAACTTACCAATTTATAAATCAAATTAAAACGAAGAATCCAATGAATAGATACAAAAGAAGCAAGCGAAATAACTGGCTCAAATTCAAGGCTTTCAAAAAGACTGACTTGACCTGGGATCCAGAAAATCTGATATTAATTTTCGACAATCAATCGTGACGACACTGAAAATCAAGATTGACGAAGACTAAGGTGGCATACCACAAATATTGTAGATTGTCAAGAGAAGGGTCGATGCATGTAGCGGTTTGGTGTGAAAATCTGAGGGCTGTGCAAATCCCGGGGTGGTGGTGGGGAGGACTTCCATATGTGAGGTATATATATATATATATATATATATAGGTCCCAAAAAATGAAGTTTTACTGTGTTAATTTTGTACTGCTGGTCCATTTTTACAATATTTTTGTTGAATGCTCATACTGCAGGTATCAAAATTGACTTCTTTCATACTGCGAGTATCACAATTGTATAATTTTATCTGTCATAAAAGAAATATCTGTCATACTGCGGGTTTGTTTTTCGGTTGGTGGGCTGCACACCCCTACCACTTTTAGTATGAAGTGCCTCCCACGATGCAAATCTGAATGAATCGGATAGTCTGCCGATTATCTGTTACCCAAAACTCACACCGCATGTTATCAGGCCATAGAATGAATAAAAAGGCTATCATGGGCTCTCAAATGACGGTCTAAGGGATCTTTCTTTAGGTTTCAAATTTTTGCTTGAGTTTGAACTTTGACTGAGTTGAGCTTTATCAGCTCAACAAATATTGGTAGGCCTAATAGAGTTCCATTCCTCAACTGAATACACCACTGGTTTGCAAGCATCCTTCCCTTACTCCCCTTACTCTTGCCTTGAAAGAAATTGTTTTTCATTTATTAACGATGTAAAAAACAAAAATGAGGACAAAACCGCTACAATATTAATTGTTCGTATATTCAAATGAATTGTTCTAAAACTATTCACTTATCACATTAAAGAAATATTTCCGTGAGTTTTTCATTTCATTTACCGATATATGATAGAGGACATGGGTGGAATTTTTCGACCAAAAGGAGGAGGAAAGGGGGAGGGGGGGGGGAAAATCACAAAATCACGCTATGATGCAAAAAAATTACCATACAAATTCGGAATAATGGGGGGGGGTACGTTCCCCCTTTGCCCCCACCCCCCCCCCTCATATCCCGCATATCTATTATATTTATTTCATTCAATGTTCAGGCCTCCAGCCTATTACATACAAAAATAAATACATTGATTTAAGAATTTTTAATCAAAAAGAATTAATAATGTTTTAAACACAAAAAAACAAGAACGTAGACACAAAATACATGCCAATACCAAAAACAAACAAAAAATGATTATTCAAAAAGAAAAGGATAATGGGATCGTTGAACAATAAAGTAATTATTAATTTATACAGCAAAATAATTATGCTAAAGACTGAAGAGCTTTGTTTATGAACCTGATTAAATTTAAACTTAAAGATTTGCTTGTAATTCTTATAATTGTTTCAAACGAAGCATATGAGTGATGGTGATAAAAGCGCTGAGGAATGAAAACTTTACGAATGTCCTCATAGAAGGGACATTCTAGCACAAAGTGATATTCATCCTTTAT